>CM066732.1:55292500-55542500 GCA_033961575.1 Aselliscus stoliczkanus
GCCCCTGAAGTGCCTTCTCAGTCTGACTGCAGAGCCAGGGGCCAGCTGGTATCATGCGGAGATGGGCAGACAGGTGCCATGCAAACCGTGCTCAGAGCCTGCGCTCTGCTGCGGCACCTCGGTGACAGGGTCGCCGCCACCCCTGTGCACACAGTGGGGCGCATCACGTGCAGAGACCGCGGGGTGGGCCGAGCGTGGCCAGGGCAGGGTCTGGGCTTGGTCTGGGGGGAAGGCCAGCCCTGGGGGCTGAGCGCTGACCTGTGCTCTGCCAAGGGAACCCCAGCACAAGGCGGAGAACAGACGCCCAGCGCAGGCTCGTGCCGTAGGGATCAGGGGACTCGGTTTTCTCTGAAGGATCCATTTCTAATTAACAGGTTTTATTTACCACGGGCAAGTTCTTACTTATGCAGCTCCATCTAAGAGAATTTTAAATTATCAGCTTCTATTTCCCACCAGGCAGGGGCCCTTTCCTGTGGTTCTGCGCCAGGCCAGGCTGCAGTGGGCAGGGCCAGCTGTCCCCCTGCCGAGGGCCACGCACAGCGTCCTCACCTCTCCTTTCCGCTGCAGACCATGGGGCAGGCGAAGGTCACCTCTGGGATGTGGCTTGCCAAAGGGGTGTCTGAATTAAACCTCCCTCGCCATTCCAACTGGGGAGCCGCTGGTCCAGAGAAGAGCTGGGGCTGAGCAGGAGGCCTCACTCACCCCACTGTGTGCTCTCAGTGTCACTCTAAGCGTCCATCCAAAAGCCCTTGGGCAGCCGCTTCTATTCCTGCCAGTGTAACCTCTCCTTGGTCCTGGGTCAGGGCAGGAGCAATGTCTTGTAAACTGGACACCCACCTGCTAAAGAACAAAGCAGGCTCCTGCCAACCTCCCCCCCCCATCTGTGCGTGTGGCGGACACGTTGAGCCACTTTAACGCCCTTCCACTAATGGGCAGAGGCTCTACCAGCTTCCCGGGTACAGTGTGGTGAACCCTGGTGTGTCTTTCACCCAAATATGCAAGGCAGACATACTTCCGGATGCAGAGAGGACAGTTACCAGCCCCACTTGCGGCCGGGGAGCTGCGCCCCCAGCAGCGGCAGCGAAAACCCCACTCTGCCACAATCAGCCCTCTAATGAGCCTCTAACTCGGTTTCTACCTTATCCCAAAGGTACAGCCAATAGCACGGCTTTTTAAAAATATCAAGAAAACATCGTTTGCTCTAAAATGTCCCTAAAAGCAGGTCTAAATTGCCAATAAAGTCGAAGTAATTGTATCAGCACAGATCAGAAAGCATTTCTCAGGCCCACGAAGGAGTTTGCAGGGCGGAGTGGAAGCTGATGGCTGGGTCCCCGGGAAGCCGGTGCCCCCACGGGCAGCCAGGCGGGGCTTCCCACACAATGTGATTTTCCTTTTAAAGCCAAACGCCACTCTCACCCCTCACTCTGTTCTAATTAGTTAAACTTGATTTCTGCTGAGACGGTGTCTGCAAACTCAGGTTCACAGCCCCGCCCTGGCTGGCCGGCGTCAGGCGCAGGTGTCACATCATCCCTCTGGGTGCAGGGATGGCACAGGGACGGAAGGAGCACCTTGGCCTCTGCACCGCCCTCCCGCGGCCCTGCCCTCCACCCCTGGCTTCCATAAGCACTTGACTAGCAAACACATATACAGTATAAATATTTAAGAAAAAGTAAATTCCATTAAGCTGCTGTGTGATAGATGGAGCGGTAGGTACTTATCTTTGAAATATTAAACTCCAGACATTTATATCCATACAAAAAAGAGTTTCCTGCCATTTGATGAGAATTATGTGCCTGGCACTAATAAAATATTAAACTCCAATTTAAAAGATAAGTATCTGATCCACTTTTTTCATAATAAAACACGTTACGGTGCTCAGGAAAGCCAATATGCGTCAGAATTTCCATACAATTCTGTATTTACGAACTTCTATCCAAGTTTCGTGTCTGCACGTACCGGCGACGTTTCCCACCGGCACCCTGGTCATTCTCCCTAACGGCCGTGCATTTCCGGAGTCAGGGTGGAAGGTGGACAGACGGCCTCTCTCGTACGCGTGGTCACCCCGTATTGCGGGTGAGTGGCTCTGGCTGTCCATTAATTAAATGGAGGTGGTCACCAACATCGCATTACCCTTTTCGGTCCCCATTACATAAATTAGTGTCAAACTGATGCAATGTTTCATGTTTAAAATAACAGATACAAGTGTTAAAAATTATAGCCTGCAGTTTTCCTATTTGACAATGCATTATTTTCAGCTGTGAGTGTCAGTTTCTAACCCCTGCCAAGAATGTCGTGGAGAGGGCAATGAGGAGTAAGTGTTAGTTATCACAGAGAGTGTCTTTTGAAATGCGCCAGCATTGCCGGGGGAGGGGGTCGCAGTCCTTGTGTATGTGCGAGTTTATGGGGGCTCCGTTTCCAGAGCTCTGCGGGCTCAGAAAGGGCACAAGGGACGGGCAGTGTCCTGGTGGCTCTGTGGGCAGTGACATTGCAGGGATTGGACCAGCCAGAACTCTGTGATGCTCCTGATGGGTCCCTTTCCAACGGGCTCCCCTAACTGGGCCTGGGCTTCTTATTCCGACAGAAGCCTCGCCTGTGGCTTAGGTGGCGCTGAGCTGGACCTCCTGACGGGAAGTTCCTGACACCCTAGGCAGAGCGAGTCACAGTCAGAAGCCTCCGTCCCTGCAGGGACTGGCTGCGACCACAGGATTCCGATTAGCACCCCCTCGTCTTCCTTCTTTGTTTTGATCGATGTCAGAGACACCCCTGCCTTAAGACATGCGATTGCTCAAGAGGGTGATTGGAGGTGAAAGCGACGAGAGGTAAACAGCATGATGTGTCCAAAAAACAAAAAACCATGTCAGGGGCACCCCCACCCCCTGCCCCCAAACCCACACGTTTGAGTCGAGGGGCAGATACCTGTACACTCCCCAAGGCTGGGTCACTGGGCTCACCATTGAGCCGGCAATGAGCGCAGTGACACGTGTCACGCAGGATTAGCTAGACGCTTCTGGGGTCCACCAGCATCGGCATGACCACGGGCCCCCGGAAGCTGAGAGCTGCCGGAAGAGACCTTTGCTCGGGGTGGAGCCTAGGTGTCCTGCGGGGAGCCCGCCCGTCAGAGGAGGCGTGGGTGCCTGTCCCTCTGCAGCCCAGCTGAGGCCTGGCCAGTGGTGGTCACGCTGTCCTGAGAATTCACCAGTTCGGCGCGTTGGAGAGCAGAGGTGACTATGCACGGAGATTTGAGAAGCATAAACTCCCCGTAGTCTGCAAGCCTTCTTTCCTCTGCATGTGTGTCCCGATGGAAAGGCAGACCCGTGTTTTATGCGGGGGGCATTAGCGGCCGTGTGGGGATGGGGCGCTCGCCCCGCCTTCAGGAGACAAGCAGGGAGCCCCGTCCTGCACATTCCTGTGGGAGTGATGCGCGGCAGCCGCCATCGCATCTGAAGAGCTCTGAGGACACTCAGGACAAAGCGCGCTGAGGGTCTGCACACACCAGTGGGGAGCCCTGCCACGCGCTGACCCCTTTATTTTGCGATATTTGGAAGGCATCAGAGCTCTGTAAAGTCTGGCCGCCGGCGTTCTCCGCCACGGCTGTTCTGTGGGCTGTAGTCTGAGGGGCACAGACGCCCTGCTTCTGGGGGCGCAGCCCGGCAGAGTCCTCCCCCGCCGCTCTCGAGCTGAGCGACCTCGGAGCTGCCCTTTCCCTCCGAACGGTGCGGCCGAGAACAAGACAGGCTGTAGGGCCGTGAGGGCCTGACGCGTCCGGGTGCTTGCCGCGTTTACATTGCGGCTCCGGGAGGCTCAGTCCTGGGACGCCCCCAAACAGCCCCTCGCAGGGAGGGGCGCCAGGACGCCATGGCGCGTGAACCTGGTCCTCTGCGATGGCGGCCCTGCTCCCCCCTCCAGGCTGCGGCCGCCTGTCCCAGGAAAGCTCTCAGCGCCCTGCCCCATCAGTCCCTCCTGCCCGCCCGCACCTGAGCTCGGCCGCTCTCACTGTCTGCTCTCCCGGCACGCGGGCCAGGAGCCTAGCATGACCTGAAAAAGGCAGAGAAGCCCAAAGGCAAACGGGCCCCGTAAGTTCCAGACCCGGCCTCTGAAATGGCTGAGCCGCCCCCGCGGTGTGTGTCCGGACGGCCTGCTCTGTGACTGCAGAGTCACCTTCAGCTCGGCTCTGGTCTCGCTCGGCTATTCCTTTTGTCTGGAAAAACACCAGACAAGGCAGAGAAGAGTGTAGTTCTCCAGTGGACTCTTAATCAAGAAAAGTTACCCAGAAGAAAATACAGAAGAGATTAAAGAAGATGATAAAGGAGGACAAAGAGGGAGGGAGGGAGGGAGGGGGAGTGGGGATGGGGGAGGGGCGGGGGAGGGGAGGGAGGGGGAGGGAGAGGGAGGGGGAGGGGAGGGGAGGGAGGGGAGGGAGGAGGAGGAGGGAGGAGGAGGAGGGAGGGGGAGGGAAGGAGGGGAGGGAGGGGGAGGGAGGGGGGAGGGAGGGGGAGGGAAGGAGGGGGAGGGAGGGGAGGGAGGGGGAGGGGGAGGGGAGGGAGGGGGAGGGAAGGAGGGGAGGGAGGGGGAGGGAGGGGAGGGGAGGGGAGGGAGGGGGGAGGGAAGGAGGGGGAGGGAGGGGGAGGGGGAGGGGGAGGGAGGGGGAGGGAAGGACTGGGAGGGAGGGGGAGGGGGGAGGGAGAGGAGAGAAGGAACCTTGGACCCCGCTGAGACCCCTGTCTGGCTCGCCTGGACCTGGCTCGCTTCCTCATCTAACTCATGGAAAATTTGATGCCTCAGGTCTGAACTATCTGTTCTGTGACAAGGACTGGGTGGGTGGCTTCTGTCTGCAACTTAAGGTAAAATTAACGCATATGCTCCCTCCGTGTTTTCACAGTACGAGACTTCCAGCCAAATGGGAGTGTTTCCACACACTTCCTTCTTGAGAAGACAGATCTGCATATGCATTAAGGCCACTTTATCAGAAGGCACACACAGAGGAATGACACGTCTCATTGACGGTGCCCAGGTGACGGATAACTCCACATAAATCATGCATTTGAGAGGAGAACGGGAGGAAGAATAGGATTAGGGCCCGGAGTGCACGCGGCACGGTGTCTGTGCCGGGGCCCAGGGCGGACCGCCTCACTCACTGCCTCGCCCGGCTCGGGCTCTGGGCCAGGTGGTGGCAGGCGTGCCAGGACCCACTGGGCTGCCCGTCATCTCATCGCTGAGCCACGCCTGCTCTGTGGTACCTGCAGGCTGGCCCCTGAGCTCTGGCCACCTCACTCCACCCCTTCTCCCGCTCAGGTGTTCTGGCCTCTGGACATTCAGGCCCCGCCACCCCAAATGCTCTCCCCAGAGACTGTCACATGGGGTGTCCAGGACAGCTCATAGAGTGCTCATGCTTTCTAACTCCTGGCTCCTTCACGTGGGGGCCTGTGAGTGGCAGGCGGGGCAGACAGAGGGGAAGGGGCAGTGAGCACCCAGACAGCTCTCAGGAGCCTCCACACCCCAAAACCCCAGCCATTTGTTGTGAAGTCTTTTCTCACTCCCAGTAAACACTTTCATATACATATTTTTCTTAAAAAGGGTCCCCCAAATTTTAAAAGCCTTAGAATTCACAAATCATGGGGCTGCCTTTTGCAGGTTCCTCTCTATTACTTCAGTTCTCAGTGCAAATTTCACCTCCTTAGAGAGGCCTTTTGTGATATTGCCCTAACTGTACCCTGGTTTATAAAACTTAACTACTCTCCCAAATTGCCCCATTCATTTGTTCGTGTGTTCATTCACTCATTCACTCAGGTTTTGCTTGTCTGTCTGCTCTATCGCTCAACTGTCCACAAATGCATGTGCTGGGCTGTCACCCCGGTCATGTCCCTGCACCCTGAACTGCTTACTCCCGGCATGTAGGAAATGGTGGGTAGCTGAGGGGCTGCTGGAAGCCCTGGACTGGCTCTGCCCTCTGCGTGTGTCGTTCACTTCTCTGGGGTGTGAGCTTCCTTGGTGGGGTGTGTCAGAGGTTTCCCCCCGTGCCTTTTATGCCCGGGAACTGTGCTCAGTCTGGAGCCCAGCACAGCACAGGGCAGGCCTGTCCTATGGAAACTGTGGTTTTCAGAAGACAGAGGCATCTAACAGGAGGGCACACAGCCATCCCAGGAGAGCTGTGACAGGCAAGGTGAAGGCTCATGTCACAGAAGAAGCCGTCGGGGTGCTGCTGAGAAAGGCTAGATGGCTGCCCAGGCCCCATCCACCACCTGGCTGCCGGGGCAGGAGCCTGGGCGAGCGGGCGCAGGCAGAGGGCACCGTGCCCTTGGCTCCCTCAGGGCCTCGCCTCTCAGCCTCTCCTGCGAGCTGGCATGGCCACTTCCAAGTCCCCCAAGCTCAGGGGTCCCTGGTGGCCCCCACTCAGGCAGCCAGGTTACCACGTGACACCCTGTATTCTCTCATTTGCCAGCTGAGTGACTGTCTCCAATGATCGTGGGGAAGGAGGTGTGCCAAGGGCTGGGGGCGTCGAGGCGATTGTGCACGCTGGGGTCTTCACATTTTAATCATCTAGGAAATTCAAGTTGAAAAGTTAAGCACAGGCAAACCTCCAATCTTCCTTTTTTTTCAACGTCTCTATAGTAACTATGGATGACTAACATGGATGCGTTTTTTCAAAAGCACTGGACGAGCCGTTGCTGGCTGTCTTCCCTTTTGTGAGTCTGTGGACCTGGCTTCCGGGGAAACCTGATGCATTCCTCCACTCCTGTGATTTCCTCAGCGCCCCTGGTGACCCAAGGCTTGGCAGGCCACTCAGCCGCCAGTCTGGTCCCCGTGCCGGTGAAGGCAGTGGCTGTGCACTTATGTCTGCAGTAGACTCCGCCAACCTCTGTTGGACGTTGAAGGGCTGCTGCAGGCACACCCACATCTGTGCTGTCCCCAGGGCCCCCTGTGGGAGCAGAGAGTGAAAGCTGCGCTGGGGAGCACCTTCGCAAGAGTATACGGCTGAGCAGACTGGCCCTATACTAAGTCGTGTCACCTGCGTCAGAGGCTCGCCGGCCCCTCTTAGGTTGCAGCCAGAGGCAGAGGCAGGTCCAGGCGCCTGCAACTGTCTCAGTCGTGTCCCGACCCTGTCCATCCGGTGCTCAGCGGAGGCCCTTGTCTAGCAGAGGGGGGACAAGGGCAGGACAGATCCCCAAGAAACCCGTGAGAGGGCAGGACAGCTGCGTGCAAGCGGCCCACTGTCAGCGCCTGAGATTCTTGCAGCCACAGGAGCAAGATTGCAGCACTGTTTGTTGTTACATTCTCAACCTAGAACTCTATTATTTTGCTAAAAAATTGCAGCAAAGTCAAAAGATTGTATCAAGTGGCTCCCCGGGTGCTAAGGCCACCGTGGTGGCAGGGTATTCAGTTTTTCCCGTGGGAGCTGCTGCTGAGGTCTTCGCCCCATCTCCACTCCCGCGAGCCTGGAAGCTTCCCCACGCCGCTCGCAGGGACTTGCGGCTGCCGGCATGTTGTCGGCCGTCCTCCACGTGGGACTGATGTGGTAACTTCGGCAGAGCCGGGGCCTTGACAGGGCGCTCGTCCTCCCCAAGGCTGCCTGTGTTCCTGAGATGCTGGGGCCTTTCCAAGGGTTCCTTCTGGTCTCTTTGGATGTGGATTGTAACAGATCAGCTGGGAGTCACGGTTCAACATTGTTAAGCGTATCAATATAAATATAATGTTAACCCCGTTTTAGATAATTGGAGCTATGTGTGAAAACGTGACCAATTTGTGCATAAATTGGTCCTACGCCTCTTCCTGGAAGACAGATCAACCATATGTGAGGCTGCTTCACTTCTCAAGGACTTTTCGACACCTCGAACCCTTGATCTGGTTCTGTGGCTGCTGATGGACAGCAACCTGCTCAGCCTGTGCGAAACCGTAAGGTCCTGGGACGCTCTGAACCAATTCTTCCACCCCAGAGGCCAGGAAGTGAACATCAGCAAGGCTCGTATGCAACACACCGACGTGCAGGCTGCCAGCAGGCCTGGGGATCAAACGTCTCTGCTTGCCTGGACGGCCCCCAAAGCCCAGCCCACGGAGGGACCCCACGCGCTGGGACAGAGGGTGCCGCGGCCGTCCTGGCACTGGGCCCCGCCAGCACCCTGCTGCCAGTTGTGGGCCCTGCGACACTCAGGTTCTCTGTGCTGTGGGACATCTGTGGGGTGCGTGGAACGCGCCATTTCTTTAGCCGAGGGTCAGAGGCTGCACGGTGATTATTATGAAGCTGCCCTCAGCGTTTTACCGCTTACCATCGATGCTCTCCCGAATCCTCAGCTGAGTATTATTATTCAAACTCTACTGAAAAGAAATTGAGGTTCTAAGACAAAAAAATTTGATGGTACTCAGCACAACCTCTCAAGTCCATCGTGGTTTGTGGATTTTGAAGTGAGTTCCCTTACCTGTGACAAAGCAGATGTGGAGTGTAAGGACGGAGGAAGCCCCAAAGCCCTCGGAGTCAGTGGGGTCACTTGGCCGGCTCCTGGCTGGCCTAAGCGTGAGGCCACACTGTCTCCACGAAGGGGCTGGCCAGCTGCCCCTGGGGCTGAGGCGTTGGGGTGGCCGGAGCCGCCCCTCTGATCGTCCACGGCGCCCTCAGTTCCGTTTCAGGACCCAGCATGGCAGACCTGCCCAACGTGACCGCTCCGGGAAACGCAGGCAGCTGTCCAGGGCCCCTGCCCCAGCTGCTGTCACACACCAAGGAGGTCCCTTCAGCCCGGAAACACATCTGTCAGTCCGTCTACTGCGCTCATGCAGAAACCAGGGGCTGCCTTCAAGCCCCCAGGCCTTGAGCTCTGTCTTCAGGGGAGTTCAGGGGGGAGGACATTAACAGCGCCCCAACAAGGAGAGGCTCACATGGCCTTTGCCCTGGGAAGAGTTTTCTGAAAAAAACAAAAAAGACCATTCAAGTTTGTGGTTACAATTCCAGATGGACCCAGTATTTCCTTGACTTCTCACCTTTACTTGCACGCTGGGGAAGCAGCCTAAAAGCAGGTTTCTTGGACATCAAATGCTCTGTTAAGGCAGGAAGATGAGTGAAGCACACATGAATCAGGAAACATATGGATCCAATTTTGGTTTAAAAATTAATGGGAAAACACATTCTCATCAAACTCAAAACAATGAAAAATATTTTTTAAGCAGGCAAAAAATTCAAAATACAGCTGGGTTTGCCCAGCTCTGCGCAGATTCCTCACACCCTGCACCCTTCCTTGGTTGTCAGAAAACAGTGAGGCTGGCTGACGGGCGGGTCCATTAGGGCCGCCCAGTGAGCTGCGGGCTTCCGGGGTTCGGGCCGCCGGGGCAGGGTCCTGCAAAGACAGTGTGACAGCTGACGCTTGGCTGTCAGGCTCTCCGGTGGCGCTGACTGATGGCAGGTCCTGGGGGTTGGCGTGTCTGTGACAGGGACTTCGGGCTCAGCCACTCACCAAGGGTCCCGTAAAGTGGGAAAGAAAAACAAACCGAAGGGGTGCTCACCTTTTGTCTCCCGCCAGGTGTGGCCTCCCCCAGGGCAGGGGCCGTGCATCCGTCCGGCGCCAGCCCATCTTTCCCACACTCGTCTGGCCACAGGTCTGCAGACCCTGGTCTCTGAGCGGCCTCCAAGGACAACGCCTCTGAGCCCAGGCTGTCCCCTGGGGCCCCAGCCGGGTCTGCCGAAGGAGCAAGGACGAGGCCATCTGTTGATGGAAGTGACAGGCAGGGCAGGGGCCTCTGAAATGTCCCCCTCTGTAGGTGTCCTGCCAGGCTGACCGGACCGTCTAAATCACCCAGTCTCCTTAGACTTTCCCGGTCCACAGCCATTTCTGGATCCAACCCCTGCGTACCTCCCCGTTTTGCCTTTCCTTCTCAGCAATGGCCTTGCCTCTTACTTGGAGGACAAAACAAAAGCCACCAGCTGAGCCTCACCTGAACCCTGGTCCCTACACCTTCCAGTCTACTTACATCCAAACCCACCTTTTTGTCTTCCCACCCTTGTCTGCAGAGGGAGTGGCCCCGCGGCCCGAGCCAGTCCTTCCAGCTGTGTTGGGTCCATCGCTTTGCCGCCTGTGGGACCCCATCCCCTGCCCTATCTCACGGGTCCCTTCCTTACAGGGTTACTCAGCAGGATGTTTAAATGCTCCATCTGGGAGCCAGCCTGCCTGGCGCTGGGCCCTGGGGATGGCACCAGCCCCCCTGTGCCTGCTGTGTGCCCCTTGCCCCAGAGGTAATAGTTCCTACCTGGCGTGCTTCTTTTAAAGATGAAGAGGGAGCTAATCCTTACAAAACACTTACAATAGTGGCCGGCACATCACAGCATAAAATAAGTGTAGGTTCTCCTGCTACTCTCTTCTGCCAACATTCAAATGTACTCAAGTCTTTCCTATTGAATCCTAGTTTTTGTGGGTTTTTTTTGAGGGCAGTGTCACTGGCCCTCATATGCGGGACCCGAACCGGGGCCGCCGGCTTCCCAAGCCGGCGCGGAACCACCGCGCCCCTCGGCCGGCCCTGAGTCTTTCCTATTTAAAAGGAGCCTTTGTTAGCCTCGTGTCCACCTCCGGCTCCAGTCCGCTGTGAGCTCACGCTTGCTGTCAGGTTTCTTGGGCGGGAGACCTATGCGCACCTGTGGCTTTTCCCTCTCCTCCCTGGGGTACGGGCAGCACACGCTTTCTGCCCCTGAGTTCAAGCTCCACTCAGCCACCTGCCTCCATGCGCCTTGGGCCTCATGGCCTGTGCGCCTCTTCCCGTACCACTCCATGGCACTCCCACCTGCCCCTGGCCACGCTCCCCAGGCCTTCCTCTACCGAGGATGTGACTATGGCAGCCTTGGGGACACTGGCCACTGGCCAACTGTCACATGCCACACTGGTACTGGGCTCTCTCTGCCCCTTCTCATCGTCCCCCACGGGCTTCTCTCCGGGAGCCCCCACATCCACGGGGTGTGTCGCCGAGCACCCGGAAGTCGGAGCCAGGGACCTAGGGCTTCCCTTAGCCTCCCCGCCCCGCCCCTGCCCCTAACCGCCTGTCAGACCCCCAGGCGCCTCTCCAGCCTCTCCTGCTTCACTCCCACTCGCACCACCGCTGTCCCTTGAGGACAAGGCCAAGTTCAAAGATCTTGACTTCCTGGTGTGTGCTCCGATTACCCATGGGGTCCCCATTCCTCCTTTTCTACTCTGTGTTCCAGTGTCACACAATTAATGGGCATGTGTCACATATGCTCAGCGTGTGAACGGCAGATTTGGACTTGGGGAAATCCCCCGTGTGAATCTACCCCAAAGGGATGTAGGTTTCGCTTTCTCCTGCTCCTTATGAGGTCCCGTGACGGCTTGGGCAGTCCGGTGCCCAGCGATGGTGACACTGGTGCCCATGTCCTGGGGAACCTCTCCTAAGGTGGGGGCTTGACTGGGCAGCCAGCTTCCTGTGGCTTTTGCTGGGTTCACAGCCTTCCACCCCTGATCAGCCACCTAGTATGCATGCAATGAACTCCTTTCCTCTGAAGTCACCCAGCGTTGGGTCTGGTGTTTGTAATCAAGGCATTTCTTAGACCCTCAAACACGCACCTCAGGCGCACTCAGGCTTACTCCGCCTATGTCTGTAGGCCTGGATTTAAAGAACCTTCCTTGTTCAGCGCCTCACCCAGCCTTCTTCACGTAGCCTGGGCTCATGCCCAGTGGGTGTCTCCAGCACCATGTCATGGCGCTCACCACCCTTACTTGTCTCACCCCTGGATGCAAGAGGGTCAGGGGCCTCACCTGTCTCAGTCACCCTTGCTATCCGGGGCCCAGTTCCCAGCAGAGCGTCTGCCTCAGAGCAGCTCCCACGGACAGTGGGCTAAGGAAGTGGGGCTCTGTGGCCTCATTTAGTGTCTGAACTGACCGTGCCTTTAACCAGTCCCTGATGGCCCTAACACCTGACACTCCAGTGTGAATCATCTGCCTAACTCACGTCCAAGTGCCACCTTCCAGACCCTCTCTCCCTACTCCGTGGTAGAAGCCCTCAACTGCAGCCGTGCCCACAACTACACCTGTGCTCAGAGACTGGGACTATTTTTTGGGGGGAACAGAAGTATGATGTGCCATGCTGGGGTCCGTGAGCACATGTCACAGAGTCACGTGACCAGGAGGCAGCCGGAATGAAGCATCCTCCCGGAGGCATTGGAAGGAGCGAGAAGGCAGACAAGGACGGGCCAGTCCCCCGACTGGAGTGTCGGTGCCACGCGAACTGGATCTTCTTCACCTGCTGCGTCTCCAGGCCTAGAGAGTGCCTAACACATGACGAGCGTTCAATATGTATTGATCGATTGATTGAATGTATATTATTTACAGGAAAGCAGCATGAAACACAGGCAAGCACCTCCTTGATAATCAAAGTTAGGAGATTCAGACAAGATTTGGACAGTACAGCGCGCAGACGGCAAAGCCCTGTCCAGCCCGTTGTCACTGTGCAGACACGGCAGAGCACAATTGTCATGACCTGAATCAGTAGCTCCCAGGGTGCTTACGGTGGGGATCCCCACGTCAGCACCCCACCTTGGTCTTCTATTCCCTGTCCTCACAATGTCTTCTTCTAAGGTTTTTATTAAAATGTAGCTAACCTACAATAGTATGAGTTTCAAGGGGACACCATAGTTGTTCAACATTATTAATAGACGTAGAGAAGTGATCACCATGAGAAGTCCAGCAACCGTCTGACGCTGTCCCACACTGTGACAATATTATTGACTAGATTCCCTATGCTATACGTTACATCCCCATGACTTCCTTGTCCTGTGCCTGGAAATTTGGACCTCTTATTCCCCTTCACCTTTGTCCCTCTTTTTAATTTTTCTATTTCAGTTGACATTCAATATTATGTTAGTTTCCAGTGTGCAGCATAGTGGTTAGACATTTATATAATTTAAGATGTGATCCCCCTGACTAGTTTAGCTCCCACCTGCCACTATACATAGTTATTACCGTATTATTGACTATATTTCCTATGCATTACATCCCCATGACTATTTGGTAGCTACCAATTTGTACTTATTAATTCCTTCACCTTTTTCACCCACACCTCCAACCCCCTCCCAGCCGGCAACTGTCAAAATGTTCTCTGTATCTATGAGTCTGTTTCTGTCTTGTTTGTTTATTTTGTTCCTTAGATTCCACATGTAAGTGATGTCTCACTGCATCTGTCTTTCTCTGTCTGACACTCCACTCAGCACAATACCCTCCAGGTCCATCCATGTCACCACACATGGCAAGAACCCATTCCCTTCCCTGCCCAAGCAATATTCCACTGTATATATGCAGCCCCTCCTCTTTATCCATTCTTCCACTGACAGACACCCAGGCTGCCTCCACATCTGGGCCACTGTAAACAGCGCTGCAGTGAACACATGGAGGCACAGGTCTTTCTGAATTAGTGTTTTCAGTTTATTCAGATAAATACCCAGAAGTGGGATTATTGGGTCTCTCTTTGTCTTCTGTTATAGCCTTTGTTGTAGTCTGTTTTGTCTGGTATAAGTATTGCTACCCCAGATTTTTTGTTTCCATTTTCATGAAATACCTTTTTCCATCCCTTTACTCTGTGTGTGTCTTTCAATCTGAAGTGAGTCTCCAGTAGGCAGAATCTGTAAGGGTCTTGTTTTCTTATCCATTCAGCCTTCCTTTGTCTTTTGAGTGGAGCATTTAATTCATTTACATTAAAAGTAATTGTTGATAGACATGTAGTTATTGCCATTTTATTATACATAAGTTCGCTTTTTTCCCATCTTAAGTCCCCTTAAGATTCCTTGGAATACTGGTTTGATGGTGATGAACTCCTTTAGCTTTTTCTTGTCCGGGAGGCTCTTTATCTGTCCTTCAATTCTAAATGATAATCTTGCTGGGTGGAGTAATCTTAGTTGTAGGTCCTTGCATTTCATCATGTTGAATAGTTTGTGCCAGTCGCTCCTGGCCTGAAAAGTTTCTGTTGAGAAATCAGCTCACTATCTAATGGAAGTTCCCTTATAAGTTACTAGTTTCCTTTCTCTTGTTGCTTTTAGGATTTTCTCTTTGTCTTTAACCTTTGCCACTTTAATTATAATGTGTCTTGATGTGGGCCTCTTTGGGTTCATCTTGTTTGGGACTCTGTGCTTCCTGAGTTTTTATGTCTGTTTCCTTCACCAGGTTAGGAAAGTTTTCAGTCATTATTTCTTCAAATAGGTTCTCAAACCCTTGCTCTCTCTCCTCTCTTTCTGGTACCCCTATGATGCCAATGTTGTTACACTTAATGTTGTTACATAGGCTCCTTAAACTTTCCTCATATTTTTGTATTATTTTTAATTTTTGCTGTTCCGATTGGGTGTTTTCTGCTACCTTGTTTTCCAAATCACTGACTCGATTGTTTGTTTCACCAAGTCTGCTGGTGATTCCTTCTAGTGCTTCTTCATTTCAGTTCTTGTATTTTTCACTTCTCACTTTGTATGTGTGTGTGTGTGTGTGTGTTTTCTATGTCCTTTTTTATGCTTGCTATCCCTTTGTTGAAATTCTCACTAAGTTCCTTGAGCATCTTTATAACCATTGTGTGAACCCTGTCTCTGGTCAGTTGCTTGCCTCCATTTTGTTTTGTTCTTTCTCTGGAGTTTTCTCCTGCTCTTTCATTTGGGATGTAGTTCTTTGTTTCCTCATATTGGCCTCTCTGTGTTTGTTTCTATGTACTAGGTAGATCTGCTATGTCGCCCAATCTTTGCTTGGTGGCCTTATGTAGTAGGTGCCCTGTGTGGCCCTGGTATAGCCTCCCTGGTCACATGAGCTGGGTGCTCCAGGTGTGTCCCTTGTGTAGGTTACGTGTGGCCCCCTGTTGTAGTTGAGACTTGATTGCTATTGGTACATCAGTGGGTGGAATTGGCCCTCAGGATCATTGGCTGTGGGGTTTGGCCATGTCCACAGCTTATAGGCTGCTGTGTGTGTGGGGGGAGGGAAAGGTGTGTGTGGGGGGGCTTACCCCACTGAATGGGATTCTCCCCAGTGGGCTCTGGTGCCTGTAGAGACCACCCTTTGTGTGTGTTGCTTGTGGGGCTAATTGGGTGGTGCTCTGCTGTGGTCTGAAGCCATCCTTCAAGTATATTTGGTTCTGGGGCCTCTTGGGAGGGGCTCCAGTCCAGGCCCAGGTCAGCCACTGCCTGTGACCAGCCCGGACTTCCTGGTAGGAGCTACAAGGCAATCCATGATTGTTCGCTGCCTGTGCTAAA
The DNA here is from genome assembly GCA_033961575.1 of Aselliscus stoliczkanus. Lineage (NCBI taxonomy): Eukaryota > Metazoa > Chordata > Mammalia > Chiroptera > Hipposideridae > Aselliscus > Aselliscus stoliczkanus. The sequence continues at coordinate 55,307,700 of CM066732.1, forward strand.
CCTGGAGGCCCATGGGAGAGTCCACACTACAAACTGAGAAACTCTGCCACCAGAACCGAGCCTAGGGTAGCTCTGCACAAAGCCCGGACACCTGAGGTCTGCCGCCACCTGCCAGCTCCCTTAAGGTCCATTTGATGTTAGTGCTGAGGCCTGGAGCTACTCAGTAAAAGTCTCAGAGCACATCAAGGCCCGTTGCTGCCTGCCTGGGGTCTGTTAGACACTGATAGCTTCCCAAGAGTGCAGTGCAAGGTGGGGCTGGCTGGCTGCTTGAGCAGAAAGTGCCTCTGGTCTTGAGGGAGTTGAGTGAGGTGGAGTCCCAGCTGAGTCAGCAGGGCAGGACCCTAGAGCTCACCAAGCCAATCAGATTTTGAATTGGCCAGAAGCGTAAGGGGCGGGCTCAACACGGGAAAGATGGCTCCCACTTGCCGGCTGCAGAGGAGCAAGACCTCACACTGGGAAAACAGCAGTTGTCCTCCAGCCCTGACCACGAAGCCACCCACGTCATTCTACTCCCCTCTGCCTCTGACACCTCCCGAGTCACCGCCCCTCCACTGGAACCCGAGGTGAGTGCCTACGAGCCAACGAGCGAGTCTGTGCATGGGCCTTTTAAGAGGACGCCTGGGTTTCCCACAGCCTCCATCCCACCTGGATGGTCAGAATCCCCACTGGTTTTCACAGCCAGATGTTGTGGGGGCTCCTCTTCCTGGTACCAGTACACAGGCTGGTGTGGGGCTGGGGTCCCTCCCTCCTACGGGGGTAACGTCGTCGCCGAGATCTCCCACCTGATTCTCATCCACCACACACAGGTGTGGGGCCTGTTTGGCATCTCTTACCAGTCTCAGCATGGCTTCTTTACATCCTTAGTTATGGGACTTTTGTTTGGCTGGACTTCAGATGGATCTCCAGGTTGATTGTTCTGTAATTTTGTTGTAATTATAGTGTGTTCTCAGAAGGAAGTGGGCACCATGTTTATCTACTCCAGCATCTTGGATCTCTCCCATTTACAACATTTTGATTTGTTTTTTAATTCTCTGGATTTGGGGGCTGTGTCTCAGAAGCATTCACTCAGGGGTGGGAACACAGTGCTGTCCTCATCTGCATCTGCCCATAGCTCGTCTTGGCAAAAACGCCCCATGCTAAGCCTTCTCAACCATTCTTTCCCACTGCCTTTCTGCTGCTCGGCCCACCTCCCATGACAAGGCCTCCTTCAAGTCTGACTTCCTCGGAGAAGTCTCCAGATTGCTGCAGCCCGCCTCCTGCCCTCACTGACTCCCACGGCTCCTGAACCCACATTGACACCAGTGCTCTGTGGCTGGGTGTTTCTGAGTTCAGTCTCTCAAAGACAAAATGAACCATCTGTTTATTCATAACCGTGTAGCAAGGGGACCCATCTGTGTCACTCAAGTGGGCAGGGCTTCAAGGGCATTAGAAAGGATAGAATATGCTATAGAATAACAAGGAGAGACACTGAGACTGTCTCTGATTGGCAAGGGTGGGGTTTGAAAGCTGGGGAGGCTTCCTACCTGGTCTTTAGGTACATCTGGCAATCCTTGGCTGCAGTTGGGGGCTTTTCAAGAGAGGATGCCTTGTTCAGTGTAGGGATGGAGGGTGTCCTGTGCCAGCGGTGGAAGTAGTGGGGGCAGGGCTGCTGGCAGCCATGGAGGCCAGCTCTCGGGTCTGCTAGCGCAGCTCCTGGGCTCCCACCAGGCAGAAGTCTTGTCTCACACATCTCTTGTATGTGCTTCATGGCATACCGCCAGCATTCAGCCTGGCTTCCAGATTTAATGCAAAGACTTGTTGAATCAGTTTTGGGGAAGAAAAGGTACTGTGGTAATGTATGGTTAGACTCATTGTGTGTGTGTGTGTGTGTGTGTGTGTGCGTGCGCACACGCACACGCATACACACAAGCATTTGCATACCAGTATCTAGAAAATGGGGAGACTGATGGGGAAGGGACAAGACTTGATAAGTACTGTTTGTCATTGCTCTCAGTGTCCCCATCAAAGAAATTCACTGTTGACTATGTGTGTCCCCAATATGGGGCTGGTTTGAGGTGTCCGGCCAAGTGTCATGGCCATGGGAAAGTAGCAGTCAGGAGACGGTGCTGACCGACCAGGGACCTTCCTGAAAGTACCCTCCCTGGGAACCATGGAGCAGCAGTGGCTGCACTTCTGAAGGAGCCATCTAGGTCTGTCAGGAGGGAGGTGACAGATGCAGGAGCTGCCCAGCAGCTCTGGGTGGCCAGAAACAGTACCCAGAAAAGGAGGACTGCCCTAGGGCCACCTGAGTGGAGGACAGTGGACACTCACTTTGGGACCATGGAGTCTAACGTGCTGTTGCCCCATTGGAAACACTAGCATGGAAGAGAATCTGGTGGGTGAAGCCGCCGATAACAAGACAGTGTCGGAAAAGTGGGAGCTCAGTGAACGTGCGATGACCATGGCCGATGGACTGCAAGCTTGTGGCTCTTGAAGGTGAGCATCAGGTCACTGCCTCCCGGCCGTTCTGTGTCTGCTGCCGCTGGTGCCATTATGCATTGTGACCACACTCTGGGTGTGGGGCGTGGGGACAACAGAGGGGTGACCAGTCACCACTGGCATCTGGTAAGAGGGGCATTTCCTGGACTGGGGTCCTGTGATCCAGCCTAGTGAAACGGAGAGGCCAGGGTGTGAACGGCCAGGCATGTGGGGATGAGAGGAGAGCCTCTGAGAGTGGATGGCATTGACCTTGTCAAAGAGAAACCATGTCCACATCAAACCCTCCAGTGGCCAGTATGCCTTTGCATGTCTCTGTTGAATTTTCTTGTCCTCAAAATTAAATGACAGTCATTGTGCCCCTGGAGCTCCCATGCTATAAATGCAGGGGTCACTCTTCTGCTAAATAGACTTTGAAATGCTCTACATATGCCTACAACAAGCTTTTATCCATTTGGCTAATTTTATTCTTTGTAAGCCATGAAGACGGGGGAAATGGCTCTGTGATTAGATCTGGCTCTGAGTCAGGGAGAGAGACGTAGAATTACCCGTGCCACAAAGCAGGCGCCACGCACGCTGGTACAGAAGGTGGAATCGGGGAGTCTGGGGCTGGGAGGGACCTTCGAGGCGTGACTCTCAGCCCTCACCCTCCATCCCGCACTCAGAGTCCCCAGCAGAAGCTGTGGGCCAAAGTCGCCCGCCTCTCTGGACAAACGGCTTGGGCGTTTGTATGTTTGAGAGCATGCTCTGGGTTGGGGGGAGGGCTGGTATCATAATGCACACTTGTTCTTCCAATACCAGGCTGAACTCTAGGCCCCCCACTGCCCTGGGCCTCGATGAATGTTCTCACAAAGGAGGGAAACAGAGTGTGCCACGGCTCGGTGTCACCCCATGGTGTTCTGGAGCAGGGTCCAGCTGTCAGCATCAGGGCGCTGAGCTGGGGCGCCACGGACCCACCCAGCTGCCCCTTGACCAGACTCGCTGGCCCGGTGCCCTCCTCTGGACAGCCTGGCTGGTGGTGGTGTGTGCACCTGACTGTGAGAGGCTCTGCCTCTGGTTCTCACCCTCATGACCTCTGTGGTCCGGGTCCTGGGCAGCGCCGGCTTTGGCTTAGCCAACCCAGAGGGCAGAAGTCCCAGCAGCTGGGCCTCCGGGGCCACTGTGGAGGGCAGTTTGTCACAGGAAAGCTTGATAGGACCTCAGGGCAGAGTTCTTGCAAGGTCCCCCGACATTAGCATGCCAGGCGCCCCCTGTCCTGGTGTCAAGGCCCCACCTGCCGGCACCCTCCGCCATGCCGCGTGAGTCGTGGTGGGTCCCTCCTGTGGTGTGGAAGCAAGCACAGTGGGCCGTGGGCTGGGGCAGGGTGCCCACCACCCACATGTGCCGAGGGAAGTGCAACCGGAAAACAAATGTGGTGGTTTTAGTAGACAAACCGTGGCTGCATCTAACCAAATGTCGGATGCCTCAGGCAATGAACCTAGCAGTGAGTGTCTTCCCCGAGTGTAAGACCTGAGCTCGACACCAGGAGAGGCAACGCTGACACGGCCAGGACAGGGGTTGTGCCCTGGATGCACGGTGATGGGCTGAGTGACCTGGGCTGGGTGTAAACTGGTGAGATTTAATCAGCCCAGCATTGTAGACATGTCATCTGTGCAACCCCCTTGGGTCCATGCTCACCTGGGCCGCAGACTTGGTGTGTTGTCTGGCTGTTGCCATCCAGAAATTCTCAGTAACCTCTGAATACAGGGCTGTGTAAAGTACGGAGCTGGTCCTGGGCTGAACTGGGTCTACACACGGCCTGCTGACCCCAGCAGTGTCCTGGCCTGTTCCTCCCCAAACCATGGTCCTCCACTGGCCCTAGGGGCCAGTTAACAGGATGCCTGGCCCCTCCCACGATGCCCTCTGTTGTCAAAGGCTCTGCCATTTTGCTGCCCTTGCCCCAGAGTTGTAAGGAAGAGCCCTGCACGCCAGTGCTATGAACATGTGCACACACACACACACACACACGTGCATGCACATCAAGGGTCCCTTGCTGCAGTCCACACCTGGCCAGGGGAAGACAGCTTTGTCTGTGTCCTCAGCCACCCTGCGAGCTTCCGGAAGCTGCCGCGCCTTTTGGAGACGAGCGGGGCGGTCAGCGCTTTGCTGGTGAACAGGCTGCCACCCGGGGCGCGTGAGCTGGCCTAGACCCCCAGGACACCCCAGCCCACACTGCGCACGCTCCTCAGCTCCTGCGGCCAGGGCCCCGGGACTTTGAGAGCTCTGAGACCACCTAGAGTATGGGCACCGAAGGAGACAAAACCCATCAGCGGAGGGAACAGATGGACGCTAGAGGGGCCTGCCAGCCCCAGAGGCAGCGCGCCATGCTCTACGTTCCCCTGTGCTGCTTCCTTTCCAGAGAAGGACGTCACTCTGCGTCCCCCTGTGAGCTGCCCCTGCTCAGTGCTGGGCACAGCCATGGGCTGTGTCGGGTCCCCTGACAGCCCTTCAGACTGCCCGTAGCCCGACCCAGCTGCCCAGCGCATACCACACGCCATTTCTTCACTTTCCACAACAAATGCCTGTTAGAACGTTTTGTGCACTGACGTTGCTTCAGTTATTTTGGAGAGTTAATGTGAACTCACCTCATGACAACACGAAGGACAAAGCATCCAAGTTAACACCTTGTCCCTAAAGAGACTTGGCCACCTCACTGGCCACACCACCATCTCCCCCTGTGAGCTGCCACTCTCCCCCGACAGCCTCGGGTCACGGCAGGGTGAGCAGGGAGCTGTCTGTCCTGTGTGTTGTGCCCACGCCCAGCTCCCTATCCCATCTGCCACGCTGAGTCCAGCGGCAGTGACTTTTGGAGAGGAACCCACCAGCTGGGGGGCCCAGGCCGTTCTCACCCCCAAAACCCCTGGCTGTGGTGTGGCCAGGCCTGGAGTCCAGGCACCCTGCTCTTCAAGGCTGCTGCCAGGCCACCCCACACGGCAGGCCAGAGCCTGGCACCCACGACGTGGACGGTTCCTTCATGCTCAGACACACTTTGTTTTGCAGCTGGATTGAGATATAACACACTATAAAATGTACCCATTTTAAATGTACAGTTTCAAGAGTTTTTGACAATCAAGACATTAAAAACATCCATCAACCCCCAAGTTCCCTTGGATACCTTTGCCCTCACCCCCTCACCCTTACTCCCTCCCTGCACAGCCACGGACCCGTGTTCTGTCCCTGCAGAATCTCATGCACACAACAGCAGACATATGGCGATTCCTGCCTGACCTCTTTCACCCTACACGGTGCGTTTGGGTTCGTCCGTGCTGCAGCCTGTCTCTGTGCTTCTTCCTTCCTTGTTTATTGCTGCATATTAGTCCAGTGTGTGGACACACTGCTACCTGCTTAGCCCTCACAAGCCAACGGGCATTTGAGTTGTTCGCCTTGCTTGGCAACTATGCACAGAGCTGCTAAGAACCTCTGTGTACATGTCTGCCCAGAAATGATTCATTTCTCGGGGAAATAAATGCCGAAGGTTGGAATGCATGTAGGATTCTATAACTACTGCCAAATGCTTTTCCAACCGGCTGAAACGTGTTGCTTTCCTGCCCTCGGTGTTTGCGACTTACCGTTTCCATCTCTGCCAACACTTGGCATTGTCAGGTTTTGCATGTTAGCTATTTGGGTGCGTGGTGATGTGCCTGGTGGCTTTCGTTTGCTCCTCCCGAGTGACCAATGCATTTCAGCTTCTTCCCACGGGGTGGTTTGCCTTCCTCAGCTCCTCCTGTTGAAGTGTCTGTAGAAATCTTTGGCCCATCTTACAGTTGGGTTTATGTCTTCTTATTAGTTAGTTGTAAGACTTATTTGTATATTATTTTCTTAATGGTATTTTTCAATCAGAAAAAGATTTTAATTTTGATAAAGTCCAGTTTATCTTTTTTTCTTTTATAGTTTATGCCTTATCTAAGAAGTTTTTGCCCAAGGTTACAGATGTTTTTTCTATTTTTCTTTTTTTCTAGAAGTTTTATGCTTTAGCCCTTACACTGAGGCCTATAATTGTTATGAACTGGTTTTGTGTGTGGCATGGGGCGGGGGACGGGGGCAAGGCTTGTTGTGCTGCGCACTAGCTCGCAATCCCACTGTTCCGGTTCCACTTACTGAGGAGACTATTGTCTCCCTGTCGAATCACTGGACACCTCTGCCCTGATCGGTGAGCCATAGCTGGTTGAAGCGATCACAAAGTCCATCTTTCCCAAGGAAATGGGCAGCGGGAAAGGATAAACGGGGCTTTCCTTCCCAAGTGTCTGTGGCCTGGACCTCAGCTGCAGGTGGCAGGAATGCCTTTGCTAGGAGGGCTGCTTTCCACGGTGTGGCACCACCTTCCTATGCCCATTAAAGCTCCCTTCTCTCATCCTTGGGATGGTGCGGGGATGGGGGCTTATCATGGTTAGAAGGTGCAGTAACTTCCAAGAGAGCAGGCAGGAGAGTGTGGCGCTCCAATTCCCAAAGCTAGAGGAAACTAGCGAGCAAGGAGCGAACGCCCTCCTTTGTGCAATCAAGGAAGGGAGGCCCAGAAGGCTTAGCCAACCTGCCCGATGTCACACAGCCAGGCCGCGGCAGAGATGGGCTGCCCGGTGTCTGACACTCACGGGCCCCTCCACAGACTCCTTCCTGGCAATGCCGTCGGGACCAGTGGCTCACCATGTGCTGGGTGGGGGGGCTCCCACGCCGACTTTGATGCAGGCCTGGCTGGTGAAAGCCGGGAAGCAGGCGGCTGCGGTCAGTGGCACCTGCCCCTCTTTGCGGGGCCACCCTGACACTGCTCGAGGGCCTGCTGATGGCACCCACATGCTGCATATTTCAAGCTGAGAGGCTTTCTCATCACCTGACTTGTGCCAGCCCTGGACCCTCCTCATTCGTATGTACAGAGGGTGTGTGGTTCCCGTCATCAGCAGTCAGAGCTGTGGCAGGGACGGATGCCTCACAGCGCCATTGGGAGTGGACACTGCACCACACCAGGCTGCAGGTCTTTGTGGTCAGAAGAGTGGTGTGAGGCTGGGTGCGTGGATCCACCCAGATGGCGGGGCTTGCTAGGGGAGCTTTGTCTGAGGTCACGGTGCTTGGACATCAGCCCTGGCAGTGCCATCGTAAGCCATTGGGCCTGGCCCCAGCCTTTGCAAATGGGCAAATACGCCCCAGGGAGGGTGTGCCGGACTCCCAGTGTCACACAGCAAAGCTGCATAGCATGCACTTCAGCACACAGACACTCAGCTCTGTGCGCCAGTAATCCTTTCCTTACGTTTGATAAGATTTAAGATAAAAATTACAACTGTATTTTTCCTCTTTATTATACACTGCACAGTTGAGTTGGCCTTTACAGCCAGGGATTACCGAACACAGTTTTGTACACAAATCCACGTGCACTGTGCTTTATGGGTGGTTTATGGTGCAGCCAAAACAGCCCTGGGAACCGAGAACCTAGCCCCCTGTGAAGGTTTAATGTGGGGAGGGGATCCCGGCTCCTAATTGAGCACACTGTCCCCAGTTCCAGCCGCCTTTATCTTCCAGTGAAATGTCCAATTTCTGTCTGTTTGCCCCTCCCCCAAACAAAGAGGGGAGGGCACAGGGTGGTGTTTTGCTGGGAAGTTTGCAGGAGAAGGAAAGTGTATGCAGCACACGTCCCTGGAATGGAGTTTCTAACAAGAGGGCTGACTCGCACAGCCCCACCGGCCTCCAGGTCCGCCTCAGCCCAGCGGGGCTCCGGAGGCTGAGAGCAGCCTGCACAAGGTCCCTTTAATGCTGGTTCCTCCTCGGAACCCTTGCCTCCCTGGGAAGTGACTGTAGAGAGAGTGTAATTGGCAGGCGGTCACACTCCTGCCGGCTAGTGTCTCTGACGGAGCACATTTCAGCCTTTAGCTGGTGATGGCTGCTACCTGAGAAGGGCCCTGGGCCATCTCCAAGGGCTTGTAGCAGCTAATTGCGCCTGTTAGGACCAGCAATTAGCAGGGAACTCTGGGCTTGGAAGCGCCGACACCCACCAGCTTTCAGCTCATTTCTCTCCCTTTCACCTAACCAGCCCAGCCTAATGGAGGCGGTGACGGACAGGCAGGTGAGCCCGGGAGGACGGGGTGGGGGCTCACTGGGCTTCATCCCCACCGCCCGGAGCCCCACACTCGCCCCGCCCCAGAGAGCCAGGCACCGCTGCTGCCCCCGCCATAAACACCCCCCATTGATTGCAGGGCCAGCTGAGGCTTGTTCATCGGTATTGGAAGTCAGGCTGCCTGTTGGCACAGTTTAAGCCTGAGCTGGAAGATGACAATAAAAAGCTAATTAGGTACAGGTCATAAAGGAGGCCACACAGGCATGGTGTCTGCTGGTTACTATGGGCACACACACCATGGTCCGGTGGACACATGAGGTGGAACGAGTGAGAATTAAGACAATAAATCAGTTTCACTGAATAAAAGCCATGCATTTACCCATTAACTAAGGATAATAGTATCCTATAAGCTTTTGTGTACCAGAGGTAACTTGTTATGTGTACCATAGTAACGTACCCAAAGATACACACTCAGCGTAACTGACAGGTAACTCGTGAACACCCCTCTGCTTCCAGCAAGAACTACAGGCGTGAGTCCCGCCCGTGTCCAGGCTCACATGATCAAAGGTTTTGGAATAAGGGGGCGTCCCTCCCTGCTGGCTGGCAGCAAGAGCCCAATGAGCCCCCATGCCAGGGACAGGGACACTGGTGTAGCAACATCTGTGTCTGATTGTTTTAGCTGATGCCATGCCCTCTTTACAGAAAAGCACCCTGAGCTTTTTAGGGGTATTACCTCACCCCCACTGAGGGCAGTCCTGACAGACTGTCAGTCAAAGTGTCCAAGACTGTGTGTGGTTGGGGCTCAGTCAAGGAAACCGACTGTCCCCAGACTGGAGCTCTGAGCAGAGTGAGGTAAGGACAGAGAGAACATGGTTCCAAGAGCCGAGTCGGTTCCCTAAGGCTTTGCCTGCGGGACCTCTAAGTTTCCCTTTGTGGTGGGCAGAAAATGCCCCAGAGCCGCCCACTGCCCCTTCTCCAGACCCTGTGAGGAGGGTACCTAATGGTGACAGGGACTTTGCAGTTGAGACTGAGCGTGCAGACTCAGGAACCGGAAGCTAGTTAGCTGGCATTTTCCCAGCTGCCTGAGTAATCGCACGAGTCCTTAAGCACCTTTTCCAGCAGGGTCAGAAAAGGGTCAACAGAAGGAGAGTCAGGGACTGGACACGAGAGGGGCTCAGCCGCCATCCCTGGCTTCTGGCAGCCGGAGGAAGGCGGCCACAGGCCGTGGAGTGGGGCAGCCCTGGAAGCTGGAGAAGGCAATGCGAGCATTGCCGCCATGAGCCTGAGGGTGGGCGGGGCCTGCGGCGGCGGCGACATCAGCCCCGGGCGCCGCACCAGACTCCTGTGCAGCCGTCGGGTAGTAAGTCGGTGCTGTTCGAGCCCGCAAGCTGCGGAGACTGCTTACAGCAGCGACAGGAGACTCATCCACCCCTTGCGGCCGGCGCCGTCAGTCTCGCCAGGGTTTGTCTGCCGCTCGTGTCCAGTCCCACCGAGCAAACCGCTGAAAGCGACTTTGTCTTCTGTGGCCCCAGGCAGATACTGTTGGGCCATTGGTTTTGGCTTTTTTCCTTCTGGGTTTTCTTTCCCGTCCTTTTTTTGGCTTAGTTAAATATATGTTATGGTTTTATTTTGATTAGAGTTTTAGTATATCTTCTTTATTTTTTTTTTGCTATTTGCTCCAGTGTTTATGATATAGATCCTTAATTTTTCATAGACTACTTACAGTTAGATTCATTTTTCTAACTATTAATATCATTTATCTCTGTTCCCCACTCTGTCCTTATGCTAATGCTATAGTTGATTATATATGCATATAAAATTACACAATTTATAAATCCCACAATACATGTTATATATTTTGCATCAAATAGACTTTTTTTTATTAAAAAAAGAAATTTTTTATATTTTTACGTATTTACCAGTTACAGGACTCTTCATTCCTTTTTTTTGGGGGGGGGAATTGGGGAGGGGAATAGAGTTGGGGAATCGGGGAAGGGCAACAGACAAGTTGTGGAGGACGCCACCTCACCGGCCCATGTTGGTATCGTCACTGTGCTCCTCCCGGGTGAGACAGTTGCTCGCCAGCCTCTGGCCGGCAGCTCACTGCAACTCTTGGCAGCTCACACTGGCTGCCGGCCGCTCACTGTAGCCCGTGGCAGCCCACGGCAGCAGGGGCTGCAGCTATGCCGTCCCGGGGACTCACAGCAGCCCAGCTCCAGGTGGAGCTGTTGTTCACCATCTTAGCTGTAGAGGGCAGTGTCACCGGCCCTCATGTGGGATCTGAACCAGGGCCCCACTGCTCAGACATGACACCCCAAGCCAGCTCCCAACAAATGCGCCATTCGGCCGGCCCTCTTCATTCCTTTTTAAAAATCTAAGTTTCCGTCTGGTATTATTTACACTCACCTTGGAGAGTTTCTGCTAGTATTTCTCGTACTATTTGTCTATTAGCAACACATTCCCTTAGTTTTACTTGATCTGGAAGGGTCTTTTTTGCCTCCATGCTTGAATAGTATTTTTATTGACTAAACATTTGTGTATCGACAATTTTTTGTTTTCTTCCAGTCTTTTAGAGATGTCATTCCACTGTCTTCTGGCTCCCAGTGCTTCTGCCAAGAAGTCAGCTGTCATTACCATTGTTGTCTCCTGAATGTCACATGCTGTTTTTTTCTCACTGCTTTCAAGAGTTTGTCTTTGTTTTAAGTTTTTAGTAGTTTGGGTACAGTGTGCCTAAATGGGGTTTTCTTTGTATTTCTTTTACTTGAGGCTTTCTGAACTCAGACTTGTAAATCTGTCATTCACAGAATAAGAAAGAAATTTGAGGGCATTATTCCTTCAAATATATTTTTGTCATATTTCATGTCCCCTTTCATTCTGGGATTTAATTACATGCATGTTAAACATGTCACATTGCCCCACAGATCACTGAGTCTCTTGTTATTTCTTACCCATTTTCTTTATTCTTTAGATTAGAATTTCTATTGATCTGTCTTCAAGGTCAGTGACTCTTTCATCTAGTGACTTGTGACTACTAACATACTGTGCATCATCCCCTGTGAATTTCTTTCTTTTTTTTTCTTTTTTAAGAGGGCAGTGTCACTGTCCCTCATATGTGGGATCCGAACCCGGGCCACTGTCATCCTAAGCCAGCTCTTAACCACCGCGCCACTTGGCTGGCCTAAAATTATGTTATTAGGTACTCTTATTTTTATTTTATTTTTTTATCTGAGCTATCCTGCCACCCGTTGGCAGCTCAATGGCAGCTCAGCTCAGGATGGGCATCGAACTGCTGTTGCTCAGAGTTCAGCTCGCACTCTGAGCGAGCTCTTAACCAACTGAGCCACTTGGCCAGCCCGAGTGAATTTCTTATTTTCTCCAGACTGTAAGTATTATTGATGATCAGGCTGGTACAAGAGGAGCTGCTACACCCCATTATGCAGAATTCTGAAAAAAATCTGATGTATTATTTTAATGTATTTCATTTTCATTCTTAAACAATATTTTGAGGGACAGGGTTCTTGTATGAAAGTTGCTTTCTTTCAGAATAAAGCAAATATTATCTCATTGTTTTCTGAATTCCATTTTTTTTCCTATTCAGAGGTCTGGTGGAGACCAAGTCTTGGCTTGATGGAGAGTCAAGGGCAGGGTCTCAGGAAGGGTCAGTGTCGAGTGGAAAGCCCTGGGGGGTCAGTGTAGAGGTGAGTATGTAGCCAGGACATCACACCACAACACAAAGGGAAGGTCAGAATGGCTGCAGTTAGGCACATGGCTGTGCTGGGGTGGGCTCATGGCAGGCTCCACTCCTCGAGGCTGATCCCAAACTTCTGCTTAGCTCCTGCCACTAAAAATGTGTCTTATCTTTGCAAAGCTTCCTTTCACTACAGATGGTATCCTAACAAAGGACGTTATCTATTTTTTCATCATTGTTTCCCTTAATTTTCCATTTGCTTTCTGTGTGTGTGTGTGTGTGTGTGTGTGTATACATATTTTTTTTTGATAGACTTGCCCACTACATTGGGTTCCTTTCAGCTGCTCATTGTCACTTAGGTTTTAATTACATGGGTGATGGCTCTGGAAGCAAGGGATTCTGAGTAATAGCAAAATTGTCCTGTGGGTAACCTGCGGAGGCTCCTGTCCTAAGCTGGACATCCCAGGCTGGGAGCTCAGACTCCTGGGAGGCCAACCATCTGACGGGTGTGGGGACCTGGAGGCAGTGCCTTTGTCCAGAGTCAGCAGACAACATCAGTGGCCAGATCACTCAGAGGATGTCACTGCCTGTGGGGCCACCTGGGCTCCTTGACTTTGTTGTGGAGAACTTCTGGGGGCTGGATAGGAGGTTAGCGCAAGTCCAGCTTTCTCAGGTGTTTCTGCCTCTGCTCATTCTAGAAGACAGGAAATAGCATAAGTTGTGGGTGAGTCCTATGCAGGCTCTTGGGCTTCTCACTCCATCAGAACTACACGGCGCCAGACAGGGCCATGCTGGGGAACCTGGGCTGAGCTCCTACATGTCCTGCTGTCTCTGAGTGAAGCAGCCTCTTGTGTAGAAGAGGGTGTGGACTGCCCAGCAGTGGATGGAGCAGGGAGCAGTGAGGCCCGAGAGAAAGAATACTGGTTGGGACATTCAAGTCTGAACTAATTCTGAACCCCTGAATACGGAGCCACTGTGGCCCAGGGGCACCCAACATGTCATTCCATGAGGAGGCAGCAAAGTGCAGTGAGATGGGCCTGGACCTCACCAGGCCATCCCATCACTCACCCTGCGGCTGTGGCCAAGGCACTCCAGTGTCTTCCTGTGTGGAATGGAGCTGACCATGCCCGCCCTGTAGCAGGGGTGCCTGACCAGGGGACCCTAGGACAACACTTCTCTGAGCTTCTCTGAGATGCGGACTCGACTCTCACACACTGACCTGTTGTCCCAAAGGATGAAGCACATCAAGGAGTGGCAACACAGACTGAATGCCAGCTGCATGTCAAGTCACCTGCCACAGCGATCCAGTGGGGCAGACGTGACCCCCACTGTACAGATGAGAGCCCTGGCTGTAGATGAGGCTGAGCTCTGTCAGGATGGGGGTCGTTTCCAAATCCCCCTGAGCACTCCACAGGGTCCCCGTGTATGTTTTCTGAGGGGCAGGAGGGACGCACGGCCCCCACTCAGCCTGCAGGCTGCTGAGCCAGCTGCCATGCTCCTCCTTCCTTCGGTTATTGGTGAGGAGCTGTGCGACCCCATGGCCTTGGCTCTGCAGTCATTTTTCATGGGGTGGGGGGAGCGCCCCCTTTCTGACCTCCCGAGACTCCACGGTCCCTGGTGTGAAGCTTCCTTTGCTGCCTCAGTTCCTGGCGGGTAGAGACTGGTGCCTTTTACCATTTATGAAAAAAAAATGTAAATGGTGACAAAAGCTATTTTTATAATGTTTTTATCTATTCCATGACTGACATCAATAACACATAACAGTTTCATTGACATTGTATCGCCTCCAATGGGCCCAGTGACCTGATTCAATGTCAGTGGAAAAGCCTCGTACATCATCTCCGTGGCTGAATTGCAACAGATCCATTACTGATGCTTCAACCCCAGAAGTGCCTGGAACCCATGCCAGGTCCATTTCCAGGGTTTGCCTCCCTCCCGATCGCACTTTTTCATCAGTGTCGGCTCTCCCATTGTGGAAGCCCCCTTTAGCGCACCCGCGTAAAGTGTTTCACCCTGAACTTGAGGGGTAGCGTGAGTCTGTGGGCTCACTTAGCATGGCACATAGTAGGGGCTCAGTTTATGCATGGATGAGGGAGGGCAGGAAGGGAGGCAGGGTGGGACGCGCACCTGCATCCCGGCTCCAGTGTGCCGTGAGCCCACCCTGTGCGTGGTGCTGATGGCCTGGCCGCACCAGGGGCTGGTAGGTAGGCAGGGCCTCGGAGGAGGGGAAGTTGTTCTGGGCTCAGTAGCTGGCACTGGAGCGGGCAGAAGAGGACAGAAAATAGCAGAGCTTTAGAACACTTTTGTGAAACAGAAACCTGGTGTGGGGAATGTTGCGCCCATGTTTCAGCTTCAGGACCCGGACACCGCAGCCCACGCGGGTGCCTGTGCTGGTGCCTGGGGACGACACCCACCCACAAGGGCCAGCGTCGGTTCTCTCATCCTCTCAGTGATGCAAAATGGGAACGAACATTAATTCCCAATCTTACGTGGGTTTAAGCCAGCTCTTGGTAATATTGCAATATATTTGTCATTTGTCTCACTGGTAAGCCTGTTTAGTAGTCAAAACTGTAGAAAATTGAATATATACTTACTGTATAAAAATGATATGCTTGGTTAGTGATAGTTTAGAAGAAATAAGTGCATCTATCATAGAAGAGCAGGCTGTCAGCTCTTTATATGTAAGAAAAATATTGAACACAAATGTGATAAATGTTGGGGACCGTTTATAAAAGTTGTCTGACAAAGTCGGTTTATAATAAGTTCTTCCAAGCAAAGAGGAAGATGAAAGGAAAAGAGAGACAATGGAAGCAGAAAGCAAAAGAGATAAAAAGGGGTTGGGGGGAGAGAGAGAGAGAGAGAGAGGGAGAGAGAGAGAGAGAGAGAAAGAGAGAGAAAGAGAGAGAGAGAGAGAGAGAGAGAGAGAGAGAGAGAGAGAGAGAGAGAGAGAGAAAGAGAGAGAGAGAGAGAGAGAGAGAGAGAGAGAGAGAGAGAGAGAGAGAGAAAGAGAGAGGGAGACAGAGAGAGAGAGAGAGAGAGAGAGAGAGAGAGAGAGAGAGAGAGAGGGAGAGAGAGACCAGGAAGAGGTGCCTCCCTCGCCCACGTACGGATTCCCTGCTGGGAAAAATGTCCCTCTCTAGCAGGAGCTCAGAGGGAGATGGCGAGTCTGCTGCACAAACGCCCCGCACCCCAGGAAGCGGCTGACACAGCCTCCCAAAGCCAGGAAGGCAGCCGGGTGGGTCTGCTGTGGTCTCGAGGGAGAGCTGGTAGATTAAGATACAACACTTGAACTAATGATGAGTAAATCCATAAACAAGAAAGTTCCAGGTGAGGAGGGGCTCCAAACAACGCTGCATGTCCCAGGCGGGGGCCTGGGGCAGTGGGGGGCTGAGCCTGTGGCAGGCGCCTGAGGCAGGGCCTGCCCCTCGAGAGTGCGCAGGCCGGGGCCCAGGTGGGGTCTCTGTCTCGGGAGGGAAGGCTGGGCTTGGACCTGGGAATGCTGAGGAGGCCATAGAGGCTGTCGGTGTCAGCTCCAAGGAGCCAGGAGACAGAAGGTGCTAGAAGAGGAGGCCGGAGGCCCATTCCCGCAGGACACGGAGAGTGCGTGGGCCTTGCGGCCTGAGCAGGCAGAAAGCAGTCGCAGTAGGGAGGAGCCCCCGAAGCCCGAGGGCGGCTGTCTGTCCCTTTGGCTGGGGCAGGGGAGGCCGCAGCGTGGGGAGGGGGTGTGGGGAGGTCAGAGGCCGCAGCAACCAGCTGGGGCAGAGGCTACCGGGGAGCATATCTTGGTGAGACATCACTTCAGACTGGCTCCCCTGGATTCAGTAAATAAACGGGCTGCACAGGGGGAGGATGGACATGTGGCCCGGAGGCAGCCAGTGAGCGCGGGGCTCTGGCCCCCGGAGAGCAGGCCCCAGATTCTAGCACGCCCTCCTCGGCCCCGTGGGCTTGCCCTCCAGCGCCCCCTCCGCCCTGTCTGGGATCTGTACGTGGGCAACCTTGGAAGCGCAGAGCGCCGAGTGGGTGAGATACAGCAGAGGCAGGCTGCAGGGTAAGAGAGACATGTGGCCTCAGTGTCAGAGTTAGAGGAGGGACCTGGGAGCTGGAAGGTGAGAATGGGTCCCAGGGACAAGGGCCTGGGCTGAGGGAGGGGTGCGGACAGGCGCGCGGCCGGGGAAAGCAGGAGGGACGATGGGGTCCGTCTGAGGTGTAACAGGCTTCAGTGGGAGCGAGCGCTCAGGCCGCCGCTGGCCAGGAGT
Source organism: Aselliscus stoliczkanus (assembly GCA_033961575.1). NCBI lineage: Eukaryota > Metazoa > Chordata > Mammalia > Chiroptera > Hipposideridae > Aselliscus > Aselliscus stoliczkanus. Next base: position 55,324,198 of record CM066732.1, read on the forward strand.
GAGGGAGGGGGCGGGCGGCGGCGATGTCGGAAGCTTCGGAGGGCTGAGGGACCAGGGACGCTGGTGGCAGCAGGGAACTGGGCCCTCAGCTGAAGGGGGGGCCGCAGAGGAATGTAGGGTGTGGGGCAAATGAGTGTGGAACCCATGGTGGGGTTCCGGGGCGGTGGAAAGGAAGAAAGGCTGAGTGGCTCATGGGGTTCATGCGACGCATCCATGAAAGATCAGGGTGGTCAGGGGAAGTGAGCACAGGCCTGAATCCCTGGAGAAACTGGCCAGGCTGGACATTCCAGGGTCTGGACTGGAGACTCAGCTGGTAGAGCTCAGACCAGGGCAGGGAGCCCGTGGTCTCAGACAGAGAAAATGGGGGCGCCTGAGGGCCATCGAAGCCAGTGGTGACTTTCCATTCAATTGACATGTACCAGGACTGCAGGCTCTCATGAGAAGTGATGACACCAAACAGGGAAGTGATGAAAGGAGAGACTCCTTCATGCAAAGCATGATCGCTGTGTAGGGTCCCTTTCCACAGCCGGGCTCCCAAGTGTACCTCACTGTGCACACACGTGAGTGTCAGGGGAGGCAATTGCAGACAGCACTGGGTGTCCAGGACTGTGGAGATGGGTATGTGCTGGTGGCCGTGGAACAGAAAGGCTGGGACAGGTGACCCCAGGAAGGACTTGGGGATACCAGGGCTCCAAGGTGAAGGGACATCACTCTGAAACACATTTTATTCAACAAATATTCATTGTATGCCAGGAGGCTGCAGACCCCCCTGAACATGGCTTTGTAAAGAGGGTGGAAGCCACATCTGGGTGACACCAGTGCACCCATGTCCAGCACCAGCGTGTGTTCACAGTGGATAAGGAACACTTCAGAGCCAACAATAAGAAATCAAACAACTCAATTTGAAAATGGGGAAAAAACAAACAAACAAACAAAACCATGAAAGGATAGTGAACACTAATAGTCATAAGAGTAAATAAAGTTGAAACCACAGAAAGAACGCACAACATTCAGACCACAATGGCTAAAATCAAAAGTAACATCGTCATACGCTGGTGAGGGTGCAGAGGAACTGGACCTCTCGGCTGTCGCTGATGGGGGTGTAGCATGGTGTAACCACTTTGAACAACAGCTTGGCAGCTTCTTACAAAATGAAGTATGCATTTAATGTACAATCCAGTAACTGAACTCTTGGGCATTTGTCCTAGAGAAACAAAGTCCTGAGTTCACACAAAAACCTAAACACAGATGTTTATAGCAGCTTTCTTCACGATAGGTAAGAGCTAGAAGCGTCTCGGATGCCCTTCAGTGGCTCGCAAACTGTGCTTCGTACATACCACGAGTTGCTCCCTGACAACGAAAGCTGAGACAGCAACTTTGGGTCCACCTTGCCGGCTGCAGACCACACACCCTGAGCTGCAGTTACAGCCGAGGGTCTATCGTCAAGCAGTGTGGACAGAGCTTGGACATAAAGACTGGGGGGTTATGTGTGTGGATGGGAGCCCTTTAGAGTGCAGGAGAGAACGGAGGTGGAGAGGGGGCGTTCTGTAGGCTGGGGGGGATGATCGGTGGGGATGGGAGTGGGGCTGCCCAGTGTTGCCAGGTTCTAAGGTGCTCGGGAATGCCAAAGTCAAACCTGACTTTGCAACCGTCACGAGGCTACATTTATCCAGGTACGGGGAGGAAGCATGCTTCATGTGTCAGTCTGTAACTGGGTTTGTAACATTTAAAAATACCTGTACTCCAATAGTGGGGGCATGAATGTTAGGGCCGTGCCTGTGAGGGTACCCTTGGCGGGAATGCCCCTCTGCTCAGGTGCAGTTTGGGGGCACAGGGCATCCGAGCCCGCTTCCTCCACACACTGTCTCCCCTGTCTTTCTGGCCTCAAAGGTCAAGCATGTGACCTGAGCTCCGCCGATCACATACCCTTTTCCTCGGCTTGTGATTTGGGGAGAATACCATTGGGTGAGGAGATTTAGGTGATGCTCATGCCAGTAGGAGTGGGTCCTGGGCTGAGGTGGCATCTCATCTGCCTCGTTCTCCAGGCCCTGTACCTCCTGGGTTCTGGAAGCTTCTCGGTATTTTTCTCTGTTATGCTTGATTTGGCCAGTCTGTTGCTTATCATCAGAGACCCCTGGCTGTTCAGGCCTCAGATTTCTGCTTTGCCCAGAACCTCATCTCTGCCAACCAGCGGCCGGTGCCACCGAGGCTGTGGAGGCTCCCTCCACGTGACAGTCTCTGTGTGTAGATGGGCGATGCTCTGCTGATGGCGCCCCCACGGCCTGCGCTGTGTGGATCTGCAGGCACGGCTGTGTGAGAAGCACACGTGTGGAGGGCGCGGGGGTGACCTCTGCTGGGAAGGTTCTGGTCTGGCCTTTTTCCAGAGGTAACAGTCCATACTCACCTGGTGGGCTCTGATGCCCCCAAGCCCTCGGCTCACGGCCCAGCAGAATCCAGCGCGGCTGCATCTTTCCATTTGAGAAGCCAGTTCAGCCCAAGCGGGTGAGCTCAGGTTAGGACCAGCAGGCTGCTCCGGAGGTCATGGGGCACTTCCAGGGGACACAGGTCAGCCTCTGCCTGGGGGTGGCCTGGCCCTCCCAGGCCACCTCCCCCTTTTTGTTCCCATTCCTCCCAGCGAGACAGCATTTGCATCAAACTGCAGAGTCTGAGATTTACAACACACACATGTAAAGAGCCCACAAAATGACACCTGATTTTGCAGAATTTATATAAGAACAGCAAATAAAAGCCACACCTTTCTACCCACCTTCAGCCTCTTCCCTTAACTCACCCCAAGCACCAGCATGGAGAGGGCAACTCAGCGTAGTTCTGTCTGGCGAAGACCAGCGTTGTCTGAAACACTCTCTGAATGGATGGCAGACGCAACCTCCTCACTGCCCAGCCTGGAGCCCGTGGTGCTGGGTCACAGTGGTGGCTGTGGCGTCGTCCCAGCGCTGCATTTGTGGGGATTCTGCAGGGGGTAGGGGAGCGGGTCGGCTGCGATGCCTGGCAGTCTTGAGGGAGGGGCATCGGGGGATTGAGGAGTTCGTTCCTGATGGCCGCGCTCTGCTCCCCTTTGAGTCGACAGGAGGTGTGAGACGGCGGAAAGTGAGCCGCGTGGCGCTGGAGGCAGAGGCTCTGTGTGCTGTAGTTACTGCACATGAACATAGACGGAATTTGGACAGGGGAGCAGAGCAGATCTGACGTGATGCTGAGGAGGGCGGCTCCACGCCCCCTGCGTGTGCCTGCTCCTGAGAGAGTGGCACAGTCTCTGAAACGGCGGCGCGAGGGCCAGAAAGTCCCAGTAAATGCCCAGTCGCTGGGGGTGAGAGCGGAGGCTCCCAGGCAGACCAGGGTGGATGTGCATCAGAAACCACACTCATGGCCATCTACTGAATACTAGCGATTGTGTGCCTCCACCCCCAGGCCTCTGCTGGAGCAGGTGTCCTGGAAATGATTATATGAGGACACGAATTCGCTGTGAGGCAGGCTCCCTGGTGTGGTGTAGGGAATGAACATAGACGGAATTTGGTATAATGCCTTTCTGAAATGTCTGACAGGATTCACCACTGCACTGGGTGCTTTCTTTTTGGAAAGGTTATTTATTATGAATTCAGTTTCTTGTATGGATATAGGCCTATTCAGATCGTCTGTTTCTCCACGTCTGAGTTTTCACAGATGTTGTCTTTCAAGGAGCGGGTCCATTTCATCGAGGTTGTCAAATTTATGGGTGTAGAATTGTTTAAAATATTCCTTCATTATACTTTTAGTATCCATGGAAGTGATAGCCCTTTTTTATTTTTGATATTAGTATTTATGTGTCCTGTCTTTTTTTGTTGGCTGGCTGGACTAGAAGTTTATAATTTTATTGATCTTTCAAAAGACAAGCTGTTGATTTTCTCTAATGATTTCTTGTTTTAAATTGTAATTATTTCTGGTCTAATTTTTATTACTTCATTTATTCTACTTTGGATTTAATTTTCTCTTCTTTTTCTAGTTCCCTAAGGTAGAAGCTTAGATTATTGTTTTTAAATCTTCCTTTTTCCCCCCCCACTAGTACATGTGTATGCAGTCAGTGCTATAAACGTCCCTCTAAGTACTGCTTTTACTGCACCCACAAAAGTTGATAAGTTGTATTTTGATTTTCACTTAGCTCAAACTATTTTTTCAATTTCCCTTAACTCTGCCTTGACTCACATGTCATTTAAAAGTGTTCTGTTTAATCTTCACATATGTGGGTATTTTACAGCCATAGTTCTGTTATTGATTTGTGGTTTAATTTCACTATTGTCTAAGAGCAGAGATTGTATGCTTTCTATTCTTTTTTGTTAAGGTTCCAGAATATGGTCTATCTTGGCAAATGTCCCAAAGGAACTTAAGAAGACTTTGTGTTCTGCTGTTGTTAGATGGAAGAGTCTGTAAATGTCAATTACAGGCAGTTGATGGATGGTTCTGTTTAGTTCTGCTCTCTGCTTCCTGGCTCTCTGCCTGCTGAGCCTGCCCATCACCTATGTGGGAGTGTGATGTCCACGACTACAGTGGTAAATTTATCTGTCAGCTTTTGCCTCGTGTATTTTGACTCTGTTGTTAGGCACATGCACATTAAGTATTGTTATGTTCTCTTGCATAATTCCCCCCTTATCATCATGTGATGCCCCCTCTTTATGTCTGATCATTTTCTTTGTTCTGAAGTCTGTTTGGCCTGGAATTCATGTAGTGTTTTGATATTGATTAGTGTTATCATGGTATGTCTTTAGTCAACATTTTCTGTTAATATATTTGTGTCTTTGTATTGCAAGTGGGTTTCTGGTACACAACATATCATTTTTTTTGTGTGTTTTTAAAAATTATTATCCATTCTGACATTTTATGTATTTTAATTGGTGTAGTTAAACCATTCACATTTAAGTGATCATTGATATAGTTGGAGTAATAATTACCATATTTGTAACTGTTTTTTTACTCATTGGTCTTCTTATTCTTCCAGTCCTTTTCTGCTTTCTCTGGTTTTAATTGAGCATTTTATGATTCAATTTTCTCTCCTCTCTTAGTATATCAACTATACTTTTTAAAAACAAATTTTAGTATCTTCACTAGAATTTACAATACACATTTACAACTAATCTAAGTCTACTTTCAAATGACACCACACAGCGCCACAGTAAATACAGATACTCTACTATATACCAGAGCTTACTCAGTTACAACATCACTGTCATTCATTTCCCTTGTCTGTTACCTGTGGCTAGAAAAGTGGCCACATGCTAAACCTGACAAGCTCAGAGGATGTGGAATAACCACAGATGCCTAACTAAGGTGGGCCATGGCGGGAAGTCACATCCTTGGCCTATAGCTTCTTTGACAAAGGTCAGTCTTTACTTTAAGTCTGTCTGTCATCTTTTTGCCTCTAAGATAACATACCCTTGCAATATCAGAGTAACCTATTTTTCCAGACCCCCCAGGGGGCACAGCCCACCACACCAGAGCAGGAAACTACAAAGTCCTGCATTGTTATCTTGTTCCCCAAATGCCATCTCTATGGGCTGTAAAATGCTATTAACTATGCTGTGCCCACCAATGTAAAAAAAGTGTGTGTCTCTCCATCTTACTTTTTTATCCAGTCCCAGAGATTTTTCCCCGCTTTGCTTTCTCCCACCCCCTTAATCTACAACCCGTGGATTTCATGTAGCCTTTCTCCTTTGATTCTAATGTATAAAATAAGTTGCAAAATGGCTATTTTTCTGGAGCATTTTCTCAATCCGTTGAGATTTTGCTTCCTGGCAATTGTCAACAATTTCGCTCACATAAATTCTTATAAGTTTTCTCTTACGCTGAATGTTTTTCATCAACAAAGCTACATCACCCAGTACATTTTTTATATTATTATTTTGAACTAGTTATCTACTAGATTAATTAAGAATATAATATATCATTTTTTAACCTTCATTTACTCCTTCTCTAATGCTCTTCCTTTCTTTATGTAGATCCAATTTCCTGACCCATATCATTTTCTTCTCTAACCTGGTGTTGTTTATGTGTTATTTATACTACTGAACATTTAGAAACAGCATAAATGTTCACAGCAGGATAAAACTGGTAAACCCATGGAATGGAAACTCATGAAGCCATCGGAAAAGATTGTGAAGCTCCATCCCTGCCCTTCTCCCCACCTCCTGGGGGTGCAGTCACTGATCACAACTCAGCAGTCATGCAGGGTAACTCCCGGGCACCCCATGAGCATATCACAGTGAGATCTACCCGTGTCTGCTTCCTCGTGTACTTCTGATAGCGTTTCCCCGTGTTGGTGGCTGCCCAGAAGGACAAGAGTGCCCACCCATATGCATCAGACAAAGAATGCCGATTTCTGGGTCTGGGCAGGAGAGACCCTTAGAGCAGGGGTCCCCAGAAGAGAAAGCTGAGTTCTCAGAGCATGTGATCGGGGCTTCTGCCTGACCTAGTGAATCTGGAACGTGACCGATGCTTCCCACCAAGCATTGCCTTTACCTGCCCCTGCAGAGAACTAACCTTTTCCTTCTTCTGGCCTCAGGAAAGGGGGAAGACCCCTAAAAGAGAGGGGAAAGGCATCTCTTTTTCCAGAATTTCAATAGCCTTGAAGTGATTTCAACAGCCCTTGGAGGAACAGCAGGACTCTGGGTGTGGACACCATTGTGAAAGAAAAATCATGACTAAAAGTCTCTTCCCAGGCTATGAAAGGGTTCCCAGGAGGAGTGAAGGGAGGGAGGCGGAGAAGCCCAATTTCCCTGCAGGGGGGCCTGTGGCCGGAGCCAGACTCAGCTCCAGAGGGTTGGAAAACGGCCCAGAAAACTCTGCCGTGACCCTAAAGTAGTGATGTCCCGCACAGGTCCCTGGGAAGAGACTGGGGGAGGGGTGGGCAAAGGCTCTGTGAGGGCATCCGAGGACTCAGCACCCAGAAGCCACCAGCGGGCACGAGTGCAGCAGCCTCCATTTTCGTTGAAGTTAAATTTCTGTTACAACCCTGGTCGAACTCGCTCAGAGTGGATGTTAACTGAGTGATCAAAAATAGGGTTATATTTGTTAAACACTTGTGTTTGTGAATCAGGATTCCTTTTTGATCATTTCTATGGCAGTTTTAGCCCCATTCTTCCCTAGCCTGGTGGCATGAAGAGAGGGAGGTGTAAAGACACTATTACCAGCTGTCAGGTCTGAAAAAACGCCCTCCCACTAAAGTGGGCCATTTCTTCCCCACCTGAGGAAGCCAGCAGCCCAGATTGTAAATCGGGAATTAATAAGTGCATCAAAGACAATGTGGAGTTTGCATTACAAATGAACAGTTCACACCTTTTTTTTTTTAAAGTTAACTTTTTTCAGCTTAAAAACCTGATAAATGATTTCAATTAACAGTTACAGAAAAAGAAAATTGTATTGCAAATTGATGCAAAATCTTCCTACAAAATAGAAAGTGTGGATGTTTCAGCAGCAGTTGCAGGGAAAGCTGGGAAGCTCAGCGTGGTGGGAACCTCAGCACTGGCCTCTGTTCCACTGGGACAAATGAGCTAAAGAGCACAGCAGCCTCAGCGTTCAGGATCCAGTGATGCTCCATAGACAACCTGGCACGGTGCCTGGTGCCTCCGAGGCCTGAGGGGAGTTCCATGTCTAGTGCTGACTCCTCTTCAGGAAAATGAACACTAAACTCCTTTACCCAAAGGAGCTTTGGAGACCGTGTTAGTTCTGGAGCAACTGAGATTTGCCAGGCAGTACACGACATGGACACCCTCAGTCACACCATGACCCAAGCAGACCATCACCACCGTCGTCATCGTTATGGTCAACGTCATCATCGCCATCATTGTCACTGTCATCATCGTCGTCATCAACACCATCATCATCATTGTCATCATCACCAGTACCAGCATCATTATCATCATCATCTTCATCGTCATCATTCTCATCATCATCGTCATCATTGTCACTGTCGACATCATCATTGTCATCCTCGTTGTCGTTGTCATTATCAAGATCAGCAGCAACAGTGGCAGCCACCTTTAAGACGCTTACAACCATTTGGATGGACCCTGATGTGGGAGAAAAGGAACTGGGGTTGGAAGACCAGGGTGCAGACTGGCTCAGGCTTCAGCTGCCTGTTTAAGTTTGGCAGCTGGCTTCCCTGCTCCCCTCACCTGACTCGGGTATATCTGGGTGGATGGTCCAGACGGACCGTCTCTGTTGTCTCACACTCGCCCCTACCTTCAGAGCTGGTGAGTCTTTGCCCCCAAAGACCTGTCTTGTTGACCACAGTACCCCTCAGGAGCCATGTCTAGCCTGTTTTAGGTTTGCGCCTAATATTATTGGCTAATGTAAGTTAGAGTGTTGTTTTGGGAGGGGTGTGGAAACAACAGGAAACGATAGAAGAGGCAGTGGTACATACTGTCCATTTAGAGGCGTCCGTCTCCCGCGCCTGCCCCGTCCCCGAGGGCGAGCCTGGGAGCGTGGTCCTGGCAGACACACGGAGCGTTACAGCATGTTTGCTTGTGTTCAACAGCAGTCCGTCTGTCATTTGTGCTGTCTTTTTTCTATGTCTTGTCCCTTTTTACTCCCTTAATTCCTCCATTATTGTCTTGTGTTAAAGAGGTATTTTCCTGTGTACCATTTTAATGCCCTTGTCATTCCTTTGAAAAAAAAATGTGTATAGGTATATATATATATATATATATATATATATATATATATATACACACACACACACACACACACACTATATATATATATATATATATATATATATATATATATATATATATATGTATATATGCATTTAAATTATTTTTTTTTTAGTTTCCTTGGGGACTGCAATTAACTTCTTCACTTAGAAAAGTCTACTTTGGATTAATACCAACTTAACTTCACTAGTATGCAAAATGTTGCTCCAATATAACTCCTTTTCCCTTTCCTTTATGCTGCTATTGTCACAAATGAAATCATTACACACTGGGCACATCAACATAACTTTATAATTATTGCTTTATGTGGTTGTCTTTTCAGTGAGATAGAGGCAAAAAGGAGTTACAAACGAAATATTTATTATAGTTTGTGTTTATGTGTGTAGTTACCTTTACCAGAGCTCTTTAGTTCTTCATGTATTCAATTTACTGTCTAGAGTCCTTCCACTTCAGCCTGAAGGACTTACCTTAGTGTTTCTCAGTGGGACAGGTCTGCTAGCAACGAAGTGTTTTACTTTTAATTTATCTGGAAGTATCTTAATTTCTCTTTCATTTTTGAAGAACTTTATTTATTTATATTTATTTATTTATTTATTTATTTATTTATTTATTTATTGTATATAGAATTCTTGGTTGACAGTTGTTAATTTCAGCACTTTGAGTGCCTGGTTTGTGATAAGAAATCTGCTGTTAATCTGATTGAGGACCATGTACATAACAAATGGCTTCTCTCTGCTGCTTTGAAGCTTCTCTTTGTCTTTGGCCTTCAGCAGTTTGATTGTGATGTTCCAGGTGTGGATATCTGCGTTTATCCTACTTGGAGTTTGTTGAGCTTCTTGAACGCATAGATTAATGTTTTTAATTAAATTTGAGATGCTTTGCCATTATTTTTTCAAATATTTGTTATTCTCCTTTCTCTTCCTCATCTGCTCTGATTCTGAACCCCTATGATGCATATTTGGATGTGCTGCTGAGGTCCCGCAGGTCTCTGACGCTCTGTTCAGTTTTCTTGATTCTTTTTTCTTTCTGTTTGCCAGACTGAATGATCTCAGTTGATCTATCTTCAAGTTTGCTGAGTCTTTCTTCTGCCTGTTCAAATATGCTGTTGAGTCCCTCCAGTAAATTTTTCTGTTCATTTATACTTTCTGACTCTAGCAATTCTATTTGGTTATGTGTTTTTTTTAAATTATGTCTATCTCTTTATTTATATCCTATATTTGTTGAGACATCTTATACTCTAGTTATTTAGATTTGGTTTTCTTTAGCTAAGTGAAAATATTTAAAATAGCTGACAAAGTATTTTTTAGTAAATCCAGTGCCTGGCTTTCCTGAAATATATTTATCAATTGCTTTTGTCGTGTGTATTGAAAATAGAGTATTGTAAATATTCTAATGCCACAACTCTGGACATCAGATTCTCCCCTCCTTCCCAGGGTTTGTTTGTTTTTGTTTTTTGTTTTTTTGTGTTTTTTTTGCTTGTTGTAGTTGTTCAGTGATTTTTCCTAAACTAATTGTGTAAAGTCTATATTCTTAACATGTGTGGCTACTAAAGTCTCTTCAATTAGCTTAGTGGTCAGCTAATAATTGGGCAGAGATTTCCTAGCTATCTTAAATGAATAACTGCTGAGGGGCATTACATGAATCATGAGGCATGCTTTCAACATCCAGCCCAGTAGGTGACCGCTGTCCCTTAGCTTTACCTCCTGCTTGAGTAGAGCCTCTCAGGCAGCCAGGAGTGAGAGCTCAGAGCCTGTCTCCCCGAGTCTCTCCGAGCAGGCACACTGCTCTCCGCTCGCCTTTCTAGATTCCCAGCAAGATGTTGCAGCTTTCTAAAGCCCACAACTTTTCTTTCTATGCTTTTCCTTTTAAGGCAGTTTATTGTTTGCCTCAAATGTTATCCATTGCCTCAGGCAGACACTATGTTAAAACACTTGGCTGTAAATGTTCTTTTGACAAACTGCCCCTGAGATGAGACTTTCAACAATGAGGAGCTCCAAGTTAGGTCAAACAAAGACAGAACTTTCAAGTGGTAACCTTTAGGGAATGACCAGACAGGTCAAATGACAGTTCTTTGATTGTTTGCTCCCTTTAGTACCAGAAATGTATGCTGTAATTTTTTAAGGCATCTGCTGAGCTGATGAGTGAGGGGATAGAACTGGGATAAATTGAAAAACACCACAACGTTTGCTGTTCTTTCTGTGATTCGGTCACTATTTTATAAACACACACTGGATTGTTGCAAATCCTTTGTTAATTTCCAAATTTCTGAAAAAGTTAATTCTGACATTTTTGCCGAGTTTTTCATTGGGCTTTATATAGAATCCAATTTTCACTGGTCCTTACTCCACCATGTTTGCTGACATTATCCAGTTCTCTCAATTTTTGCTTCACATATTTTATAGTTCTGTTGTTTGTTATCTACTTATTTACTATTGCTATGAATTTTTGCTAGAATGGTTCTTTTGTCATTATTTTATTTATTTGGTTTTTTTTGAGGGCAGTGTCACTGGCCCTCATTTGTGGGACCCGAACTGGGGCCACTGGCTTCCCAAGCAAGCGCTTAACCACTGCACCACTCGGCTAGCCCTCTTTTGTCATTATGTTTTAATGTCCCTTTCTGTTTCTAAATTTTTTTGCTCTGAAATCCCTTTATCTGATATTAATACAACTATTCCTTTTTTAAAATTAATGTTTGCATGTATCTTCTTTCCCATCTTTTTACTTTCAACCTACATATATCATTATCTTTAAAGCGAGTTTCTTGCAGATGGCATATAGGTGAGCCATGTTTTTTATCCACTCTTCTGACCTCTGTTTTGTGATTAGTCTCTTAAGACTATTTAGACCATTTATATTTAATATAACTATTAACCTGTTAGGTTTAAGTCTGCCATTTCTTGGTTTTGCTTGTTTGTTTTCTGTTTATTCTTTGTTTTTTGTTTGTTTGTTTTGTTTTTCTGTTTTCTTTTTCCCACTTTTCTGTTGGGTACTTGAACATTTTTAGAATCCCATTTTGATCTATAGCATTGTTGAGTGTATCACTGATTAGTCTTTTTAGTATTTGTGCTTGGCTACATACTTCCTCAACTCTACTGATGTCTACATTTTACCATTTCCAATGAAGTTTAGAAATTTTGCCTCCTTTAATATCCCTTTGTTCTCTTCATTTATAATATAATTATCTTAAATGTTCTATCTTATACATATAGTACACAACGTTAGACTGTGTACTATTTTTTGCTTCAGTTATAAAACACTCTTTAGAGAACTTAAGAGAAGTAAATTAATTCTATTGTGTTGACCTATATTTTGGCCCATGTTCTTTTCTTCCTTCTTGATGTTGCACAATTCTTTCTTTTATTATCTCCTTTCTGCTTAAAGAATTTCCTTTAGCCATTTTTTTAGGGTAGGTCTGCTGGAAACAAGTGCTCTTTGTTTTCCTTCATTTGAGAATGTTTTATTTCCTTTTAATTCCGGAGCAATATTTTCATTAAATATAGAATTCTGGATTAACTCTTCCTTTTTTCATCACATGAAAAATATTGTGCCACTCCCTCTGCCTTTCATGGTTTCTGATAAGAATCCTGCTATCATTTGAGATTTTGTTGTTGTTGTTTTTTATATATATATGTAATGCATTATTTCTTTCTAGCTAGTTTCAAGATTTTTGCTCTGTCTTTAGTTTTCAGATGCTGAATTATCATGTGTCTTGGCATGGATTTTTTTAGGTTTATCCTGTTTAGGATTTACTTAGGTTTTGAATCTGTAGGTTTATGTTTGTTGTCAAATTTGGGGATTTTCAGCCATGATGTCCCTAATACTTCTTCAACACTTCTCCTTTTCTCCTCTCCTTCTGGAATGCCAATGGCACACGAGTTGGACTTTTCGTCGTTGTCCTGCTCACCACCAGTTTGGGCTCTAGTCGTATTCCCCAAAATGCCAGATACTATTTACTTGCAGAATCAGGGGGACTGCTTTGTGGAAGAGGCAGAATGGTGTGGGCTTATACTATCTTACCCAGAAGTAGAAACTTCTCATTTTATTTTGAGAATTATTTTTTCCAGCTGGAGAGTCTGAAGAGGAGAATCAATTTTATTTTCTAGTCCAGCAAATTCTTGCCCCTTTATGTTCTGTGTAAATTCTGATTGCAAATTGGTCATTGTTCATTTTAACTCTTGTTTCTCTTTCATGATCTTATTATATGCAGCGAGGTGTAATTAGCTACCACTTTCAAAATTCTCACTGGAAATCACCCTCCACTGTCAACAAGTCGATTTCTATCTTCCATGTTAGCATAGAAATCCATTTTAACAATTGTTTGACCATTTCATAACGTAAATTACCATTTTTTGGTACTTCCTGTCTCATTTCCTTGCCATTTCTAAGGGTTTGTTAAGGGCTTCATTGCTGCCTTTACAGCCCTACTCTCCAACCACCCAGGAAGCTGGTGCTTCAGGGTTTTGTTACAGCAGCATCTCACTTTGGGATACTGATTTCTGTATCCATTTGCTTTTTAGGCGTAGCCACTCTAACACTTAGTGGTTTAAAACAAAAACTATTTGTTTTAAATGAGTTTAGGGGTCAGCTGGGTGGTTTTGCTTAGTGGATCATAGCTGACTCTGCTGACGCCTGTGGCCAGCTAGAAGGTCAACCAGAGGTTACGTAAGAGGACATCATTGGCCATTGAGAATAACAAAAGGGCTCCTTATTGGAGGACATACAGGAAGAACACGGAGCCTACTTAGCAGGGTTATGTCTTTGGGACGCATATGGTCATGGTGAATGCAATGTCTCCAGGGAGTCCCCAAATCCTGCAGATCTTACTCTGATGGGAATCTATTCCAGGCTCTTATGGAGTCCTCTCAGCAACAAAACATTTGCTAAGACATTCTAACCTACTTTTGGAAGGCTGTTAGGACCCATGTACTTTGTCTTCTGTGACCCCTCCCAGCTCATGGGGACTATTCATCTGAAGGATCCGTGAGGCTGAACGTGGCAGCTGGAAGGCTTTGTCCTAATGAGCCCCTCTGTCTCTGTGCCACTGGCTTCAGTGATGCAGCTATATGTAGCGGCCTTGGGCACCCTGGGTTGGCCAGGCCCTTCCTAAGAGACCCAGAGATATAGAAGCAGACATCCACGGTAGGCCAAGTGTCAGGGAGCACTGAGAGCCGGAGTGGGACGGCACACCCAGGCAGTGGCCTTAGCAAGCCACACTGTCCTTCTTTCTACTTTAATTTGCCTGTTTTTTGTGTTTTTTTTTGAAAGTGAGATTGGGCCATCAGCTCTGCAGCACTTTCTCAAGAGCTGATACATCCAGTGCGAGCGAAGCTAATGACGAGAGACAATATTTTAATGTTAATTAGATATTCCATGTTCTTAGTTCATCAGAGAACTATTGCTCTTTTATGTATCAGATGAAAGCACCACTCTTGCTTGGAGGAAAACAGAATACAGGGGGAGGAAAGTACTTTCAGTTTTGTAATTATTCAAATTATTGTTGTTTTTTAGAAAAATGCTGAAGATTCTGAGAGGGTAAGAGGATCCTCAGTGACAGCATGACCCCGTGGCAGGAAGCCACTTCGAACCTCTAAGACCCACTTCTTTCTCTTTCAACTAATGTTGTTAAAAGCTGTAATCTCCAATGTTAAAAGCCACACTCTCTCAAGAGCTGTTCAGGGGCCTCATTAGACAAATGAGCCTCCTTCTGGATGGTTCTACCAAGGAGGAAAGGCCGAAACACACCCAGAGCCCTGGGGTCCTTTGGCCTGGAATGCACCCACACTCAGGTTGGAGGAAAGAAACTGACACACACAATGAATAAGTGCCACTTTAAGGCTGTTTAAAAACAGTGATGGGAAAAAGACTGCAGACGGTTCCATTTCCTCTGTGAGCTTTCGTTTTCCACCTATCAAGTGAACACATTGGGCCAGTGCAGGATTTCTAGGCTGTACCCCCACTTCTCTGACCTCTAAGACGAGTAGCAGCTTCCAAGATGAGGAAAGGGCTTTTATAACTTATGTCCGAACAAGGCCCTGCCACTGCTGGGAGTGTGCCGCCTCTTCTGACAGGCTCAGGGGGACGGTGGTTGAAAACCAGTGCCCGGGGCTCTCTAATCACCCTGCCAACTGTCATTCCTTCACTTGGGAATTAGATGACCCCACTTACAAGTGAAGAAATGACTGGATAAATGGCTAACATTGAGGCATGAAACATTTACGTATTTGTTTCCATGTTTTACTTTTGAGGTTTTTTTTAATTTTTGGAATAATTTTAGATTTGCAGAAAAGTTGCAAAGAGAGTCCCAACTACCTTTCACCCCGCTTTCCTCGATGTTTACATCTTGCGTAACTGTGGCGCATCATGAAAACATCAGTGAGTCGCCATGGCCTGTGTCCATTCCTTTGGGTCTTACCGGGTTTCCCGCCAGCGTCCTGTCTCTGCTCTGTGTGCTGTTCAGGATGCTACTTTGTACTCAGGAAATATTTATTTTTGAATATAAATTTCTGTGGTGGGTGTTGGGTGGGTTTATGAAGCAAAGAATGGCTCTGCTTCGATCCCATCCTCTCTGGAAGCTTGTGAGTCTGGGCAGCAAAACCACACATGCAGAGAGCTCACGTGTCTTTGTCCTCAGACCTTCATCACACAATGCGTGCGGCGTGGGGGCAGCTCACTGGGCCTGGGCAGGCGAGCCCTGCGTGATGGCAGCCTCAGGCTGCTTTCCTGGGGATGCTCTGACCAGGCCCAGTAAGTGTGCCGGACAAGGCAGCCGGATGAACCACTGAAAAAGAGAGTCAAGGATGCTGCTTTCATTGCGTATCAAATGGTTTGTTTTCCTCTGCTTCTTTGGCGTCACACAGACTCAACTTGAGGTGTGCAGATAATTATTCACCATCGGGAAGAGTAGCCCAAATGAAATTGGCAAAACGTTTTAAACAGCGAGCATTTGCTGTGATGAGGGTGTGGGCAATGGGTGGCCCCCCCAACGGGTGCCGGGCGAACGAGCCAGCACCCTCCAAAGCCGTGGGCACTGGGGCTTTGTGTCATCAGACAGGTGCTGTGATGAGGGTGTGGGAAATGGGTGCCCCCCAACGGGTGCCGGGCGGACGAGCCAGCACCCTGCAAAGCGTGTCATCAGCCAGGCACGGCCGTCCCCCCAGCTGCAGCTACTCTAGAAGTGCTGGGCACACTGTTTGTGACAACAACAAATACAACAGAAGCAGCACTGATATTTGGCCAAGACCTTTTAGACAAGTTATGGATTCAAAATTCACACAAAGCTTTAAAAAAACAATATTGTAAAACAATGTTTAATGACACAGATGGTTATGTAATATTACTATAAAGGAAGAACTTTATGAACAGTTATATACAGTATAATTTATTGTTGTTTATATATAGCTGTATCTTAAACATCATTTTTAGTAAATATATTATTAATGCTTACCTCTGGGAAGAGGAGATTTTTTAAAACTGCTTTATTGAGGGAGGTATAAATATTTTTTTAAGACTGAAAAGAGAGGTATAACTATAGATACCACCGAGTTGTGAAAATAGAGAATATTTGGAATTTTATGGCATTAAATTTGAAAACTTAGGAGAGAACATTTTCTAGAAACAAATTACTTCTGAAAACTGACTCAAGATGGGAGAAAATCTTTACTCCATCATCCCTATCATCTCTATCTCTCTATCTGTGTCTCTCTGTCTCTGTCTCTATCTCATATCTATACTATGTCTCCAGAGAGCCCACAGTGGTCGCTGGGAAGGGTGGTTTGTATTGTATAAGACGGAAAGAGTGCCCAAAGAGAAGGCCACACAACCACCCCTGGACGGCTCAGAGGGTGGAGAATTTAAAAGCAAGATCTAGATGAGAAAGTCAGAGAAGGCCTTCTGGATGAGGCGACATAAGAGATTTTTGTTCCTAAGCCCTGCTGAATCCCTTCGCTTCTCCGTCTCAGCGCCTTGGCCATCAGGATCCAGGGAGTCATCACTGCTCTCGGGGCCACTCCCGCTGGTGCCCACCCCCCGCCCTCCCCGCAGCCAGGGTGAGTGAGTGTTTCGCTCTAAGCGTGCCAGCCCTACCCCTCCTTCAGGCTTACCAGTAGCTTCTCACTGCTTGAGTCCAGGAAACAAGCAAGTCCTTATTATGGGGGCTTATTCAGGATGCTTTGAACAGCAAGCGATAGAGCAACAGAGCCAACTCAAAATGACCCAAACAGCAGGAGGACGTACGTATGACGTGTGGAAGTCAGAGGCGGAAGCGTTCGGGTCTGGGCAGTAGGGTGCTCTGGCCACATGAAGGGCATGTGGCTGCCCCCACTTTCCTGGTGTCCTCCGTCTTGGCTTTCCTCTGGGCTGGTGCCTCAGGGACACAGATGTCACATTGGCACACACAGCGCTGAAGCCGGAGCAGAGAATGTCCCTTGTCTTGACCCTCAGAGTCCAGGACACTTTTCTGAAAGCCTCCCCATCCACTCCCTCTTCTCCACTGGCCGGAACTATGTCACCTGCCCCTGCAACCAGCCAGGTCAAGGAGAGCAGCGCTTCCATTGCTTAGACACTTGGAGATTCATCTCCTGCGACGGAGGGAGGCCTGGGTTCCCCGACTCCCCCCTGCACAAACCAGGGTTTCATTAGCAAGTGAAAGGGGCACCGGGGAATGCGACTCTTCCCAGCGAACCGACAGAGGCCGCCAGGCGCCGCCAGGCCCTGCCAAGGCTGGCTGTCCTGCAGCCTCAGGTGCGCCACGCTCCGCTCCCTGGTTGCGGCCCAGGAGCCGTCCTGCCTCACAGCCAGGCTGCACCCCGGGGCAGGTGACCCTGGGATTGGTGAGAGGACAGGGTCCACACTGTGGAGTCAGCGAGGCCGAGGGCATCTGCCCTGGGGATGTTTAGGACTGCTGGTTTGGGAGTGTGTGTATGTGTGTGTGCACACGTGTGTGCAGTGTTTACCTGCTGGCCCACCTCTCTGAGTCAGCCAGTTTACGACAATGCCGTTGAGGGAGGTATATCTTATATATTATGAAATGTATGCTTCTTAAGCGTATAATCTGAATATATATATATATATATATATATATATATATATATATATATATCTCACATAACCCACGCACCACAAAAGTGTAGACCATTGTCATCATTCTAGAACATTCCTCGTGTACCTTTCAGCCAGCTCCCCTCCGGCTCTCCCCAGGCAACCACTGCAGTGAGCCCCTCCATCGCGAGCTAGTTCTGCCTCCACTTAAGCGGAATCGCACAACTTGCCTTGTTTTGTGACTGGCTTCTTTTGCTCAGAATGTTATTTGCTGAGGTTTATCCATGTCCCCGGGGTTCCAGTAGCTTATCCTTTCCATCGCGAGGCCGGGTCCCCTTGTGTGAAGGCACACGGCTTGTTTACTGGTTCTGCTGGTGGTGGGTAGTAGGTGGCATCAGTTTGGGGCCATTCTCAGTACTTCTCCTCGAAACGCTGGAGGACAGCTTTGGCTGGAAACCTCAGAATGCGCGTTCGCTCCGTCTTCCATGTGCACGATTGACTTCCTAAGAAACTGCCAAAGAGTTTTCTGAGGGGTTTGTCATTTTACATTCCGTCAGCAACGTGTGAGAGCTTGGCCGTTCTGCACTCGCGCCTTCATCTGCCGTTCTGGGAATTTTAATGTTACTCATTCTGCTGTGTGTGAAACGGTATCTCATTGCTGCGTTATTGATTCGTATTTCACCAAAGATCCCTAATATTGAGCAGTCTTTGTGTGATTATTGACAGTTCTGTCTTCCCATGTGAAGTGCCTATTCAAATCTTTTGCCTTTTTTTAAATTACGTTGCCTTCTTCTTTAATAATAGTTGTAAGAGTTATCTGTACATTCTTCAACAAGTCCTTTGACAGATACATATCTGCCTGTGTATCTGTCTAGATAGATAGATAGATAGATAGATAGATAGATAGATAGATAGATAGCTATACCTGTCTAGATTATATCTACCTGTGGTCCATGGGCCCTCGAGGTAGATACAAATGCATCTAGATAGATGACACGGATATAGATGCAGATAGACATAGATGTGGCCGTAGATGCCCAGCCTTACCCTTCTCCCTCCCACAAGTGCCCCTGGCAGTGCCTGACACACAGGGCCATCAGCCATGCGCGGAGCGGAGCTGTCTAGTTTGCCTGAAGGAAGACAGGCTCTGTGGATGCTTCCCTCTGCTTGGCAGGCAAGCTTTAGCTTGGGTTCCTGTTCACCCACCCATCCATCTGTCACCCACGGGGAACCTGACACTGTGAGGCACGGGACCAATTCAGGGGAGGAAGGGTCCCCCCCCACGCGTGGTTGCAGGCGGAAGCCCAGCCCTGCCTCTGCCCCCTGCAGCATCGTGCCTCTCTGGGCGGGGAGGGGCTGATGTCTAAGGGTGGCCCTGTGGCTGTGCTGTGGCCTGCCGTCCTCAGGGGCCCGGTGGCTCCCTCTCTTTCTGAGAATAGGGCTCCATCTCAGGGAATGAGGGGGAGCAGAGCAGCGCTGCATAGTAACTGTTCTTTCTCTACACATTCAGAGCGCGTTCTTGCAGTGAGAAATGGAATGCAAGGCTGCTGGCTCTGAGGATTGTTTATTTCAAGGAGGCAGGTAGAGGACGGTGATGGCGAAAAATCCATCCCACACCACAGCCGTTGCTTGTGCCCAGGCTGCAAGCGTCCCCGGCGCCCCCTGGGTCCCTCTACACCTGGGGAGCCAGGGTGCTCAGGCCCTCCGCACACCGCCCGGCTCTAAGGCACAGCAGAAGGACATAAATAATCCGCCACCCATTCTTCAGCTCGACTATAAAAAGCGTGCATATGCTCCGTGCAGGTTTTCTTAAGGTGAGGGCCAGGCCTGGGCAGCACAGAGCTTCTGGGGCTGCCCATATGGAGAGGCGGTCTTTTCCCGGTGAGTCTGCAGACCGGAATCGCCCATCTGCACAGTTTGCAGGTGCGTTGAATGATTATATTATTAGCTCTGTCTGTTCAACTTTGCTTTTTTATGGTGGCTTTAGTATTGCAGTAAAACAGGAAAGGAAAAAAAGAAGAAGAAAGGAAAAAGAAATATAAAGGCAGCCATCTGGTCCCCGATTTGAGAGAGCGCTCTGTCAGGAAAGGGGGACGCCCGGGCTGTGGTCCTGGGGGCGGGCCTGCGCCGCCCAGAGGGGCTGGGAAGCAGCATCTTGGATTCCGCTGCTGGGTCTGCTCTCCCACCACCATGACTGTGCCAAAGCCGGGAGCACCCTGGCGCTCGGATTGGCGACTGGATGCCCCCAGCCCCCGTGTGTCTGGGAGAACGGGCTGTGTGTGGCTCAGAGGTCCGTGCCTGAGCTGCCCACCCCACCATGATTCTGGCCCTTAATTCGATCTGTGCTGTGACCTGGGACACTGTGCAGGGCGTCCTGACTGCAGGTAGTAAGACAAAGATTTATTTGATTATCTGTGCGTGGGCAATTCATCAGGGAAACGCTGGCTGTGTCAGATGGTGCGGAGCAGGGATATTTAGGGCTGAGCGCTGCGCCCAAGGCTGGGACGGTGCCAGGAGCCGCAAACCCGGCAAGGTCACGACACTGCAGGAGACGCCGTTCAGATTGGAGTCACACCTGAGCCAGAGGGTGGCATCTGCCTTTTCACTGGTTTGGGCAAAGAGAAGAGAATTCTGTAGGATTTGATTCCCCCCTGAAAGGGCAGAAATGGTGCAGTGATGTAACCTGGAACCAAAAGGGAGTCTGACACTCAAACTTCTGGTCCCTCCAAGCGCCCCAGGCCAGACAAACCCTTGCAATAATGTGCATCACACTCACCCGTGTGTTGTCTACTGCAACAAGCAACTGTGCCGTGACAGGTGACACGTGAATTCATAGGCTGGGTAAACAGAAGGGGCATGTCAGACCATGGGATGACTCGGAGATGCAGAGAAAGATGCTGGGAGGGACTCCAGAGAGGAAGGTGGCAGCTGTTTGGGTTCAGGCTTTGACTGCGATGAACAGAGGCCCCCAAACATGCAGCAGGAAAGGGACCAATGAGGGTCCTGCTGGCTGAGAGCTGGTTTCTCTTCTCTCCCCTTGCACCTCACTTCAAGAAGCCACCATGGAGTCTGTGTTTCCTTTAGTCGGGAGCATGCGTAGGACGTACAGCGAGAACTGGGAGACTCCCTCCGCCTGTTTATGAGGGCCTAGGTTACAAGGACTGTGCCCACCTTCAGGGTTCCTGAAGGAGGTGGAGCCATGGGAAAGCCGCTAGGGACAGAGACGGTGCCTCAGCCTGGAAGGAGGACTGGAGTCGGTGGTCCTCGGGGTATCCAGCGCTGCCCCTGGCTTCCCTGCAGTGCCTACAGCCAACAGAGTTTGGAGGGGATGGCTTCATGGGGCCCATGGTGTGGACACATGCCAGCCCGGTGGTCCGCTGCCGGGGGCATGGGGCCAAAGGAGCAGCCGTTGTCACAGACATCGAGGAATATGCGAATGTGGACCATGGGCATCTCAGGGTAACCCTTATGGAGAGAAGACAACAGCCCTCCCTGGGACAATGGACTGGTGTACCATCTCCAAGGCTTTGCCTGGCCACGAGGAGGTGGGTTAAGCAGCATGTGGATGTGCAAAGGCCAGAACAGTGCCTTTCTGTGAGTGGAGTCATTACAAACTAAGGGTATGTCGTCTCTCAGTAGAATACCATTGAATTTCCAGTGCCATTGAGCTGGAAGGTGCAAAGTCACACTACAGCCATGGTGAGTATCAGATAAGTCTGGGAGCCGGGAGGTGGATGCAGCCTCAGGGCCTCAGGTGGCACCTGCAAAGCGGGCTATGAAGTCAGCAACACCGGGGTGCAGAGCAGGGCGGCTACTGTGGGCAAGAGGCACCCCAGGCCCACAGCCCAGGCCCACAGCTGTGACCTCAGGACTCACATGGCCTGGACTCGGATTTCCATCCTCTACTTACTAGCTGTGCCGCCATGGCTGACTCAGGGCCCACTCTCCTTCCTTCCCTCCCCCTCGCCTCCTCTCTATCTCTCTCATCCCCCCTCGCTCTCTCTTTCTTCTTTGCCTCATATTCCTTATCTGCAAAATGGAGTCGATTATAACTACGTGGGTCTTCAACGAACGCCAGCTACGACCAGTATGACCGTCACTCTCTGTGTGCTGCTTCCTTGCTCCTTTCTCTGCGCTGGCAGGAGACAGTGTAGAGATAAGAGAACAGAATTTAGACACACATAACCAGGATTCAAAACATTATTTAATATCACCACCATCACTGTCACCATTGTCATGACCCTCACCACCACCCTCACCACCATCACCATCACCCTCACCACCATCACCATCACCACCACCATCACCACCATCATCACCACCATCACCACCATCACCACCACCACCACCATCACCACCACCATCACCATCACCACCACCATCACCACCATCACCACCATCACCACTTTCACCATCACCATCACCATCACTATCACCACCATCACCACCATCACCACCATCATCATCACCCTCACCACCACCACCATCACCACCATCACCATCACCACCATCACCATCATCATCATCACCCTCACCACCCTCACCACCATCACCACCACCACCATCACCACTACCATCACCACCATCACCACCATCACCATCACCACCATCACCACCATCATCATCACCCTCACCACCACCACCATCACCACCATCACCCTCACCACCACCACCATCACCACCATCACCACCATCACCACTTTCACCATCACCATCACCATCACCATCACCACCATCACCACCATCACCACCACCATCACCACCATCACCACCACCACCACCACCACCAACACCACCATCACCACCATCACCACCATCACCACCATCATCATCACCCTCACCACCACCACCATCACCACCATCACCATCACCACCATCACCATCATCATCATCACCCTCACCACCATCACCACCATCACCACCACCACCATCACCACTACCATCACCACCATCACCACCATCACCATCACCACCATCACCACCATCATCATCACCCTCACCACCACCACCATCACCACCATCACCCTCACCACCACCACCATCACCACCATCACCACCATCACCACTTTCACCATCACCATCACCATCACCATCACCACCATCACCACCATCACCACCACCATCACCACCATCACCACCATCACCACCACCATCACCACCATCACCACCATCACCACCATCACCATCACCACCATCACCGCCTTCGCCGCCATCACCAGCCTTACCGCCATCACCAGCCTTACCGCCATCACCATCATGCAGTTCCCCATCTCTAGTCTTTGCTCCTGCCTCTTAGATGCAGTCTGCCTTTGGCTTCCTGGGCTCCCACTCAGCCCCTGGATCACCTTGACCCTGAGGTCCCCACCGCCAGGAGTCTTATTTCTTTACTCCTTGCTCCCTGTCCCGCCGCCTTGCAGGGCTCAACCCCACAGTGGGAAGAAAGGCCTGGAGAACTGTCTCCCAGGCCAGCTCACTCGGGGCCTGAACAGAGAAAGCTGCAGCCTCCCCAGGCACAGCTTGTCCAGAAGAGATGTAATCAGGTGATTCATCAAAAGCCCAGAGGGCTTCTCTTAGATTAAAGGTCACAGTCAACACTTCACTTATCCTGGGACCCTTTGGACCCTTCGGTCCGCAGTGGCTTCCTGCCCAGAGTGTCTGCCAGGCCCCGCCCAAGCCCTCCCCCACTCCCCATAGGTGGGCCAGCAGGTGTGAATGTTGATCCTTTGCTCCTCAGTGTGCAGTGGAAGTGGCAGTCAGGTCAGCCTCAGGTGACCCCTGTGTTGCCTGGTCACCCTCCAGTGTGCCCCCGCCTGCCTCACTGCACTGGCCCAGGAGGACACACGCAGCATAGCCCCCTTCTTCCTGTGCTCTTCTCTCTGCAGTCTTTGGGGACCTGTGCATAGTCCCTTGAAGGCACTGATTTCAATTATAATTAGCAGCGAAAACTGCTTTATAATCTATTCCACCTCAGAATTCTCCCTCTGAACAATTCTCTACACTCAGCAGTTTCCATGTTTTTGACTTCATATTCCCAGGGCAGACAATCAGTGGGCCCAACTCATCTATTCAGAGCCCCCCACCTGGCCCCTCTGCAGGACCTGGAAAGGGGCGGGGTTCGTGGGGCAACACAGGCTGCCTCCTGGGGCACCAGCTCAACAGGGCCCGGGCAGGGCTTCTGCCTGCAAGCCATGCCGTTCCATTGATCTCTTACACGAGGGGAAGGGAGATACTCCTTTATGAAGGCTGGGAAGGAGGCCGTGCTGCATTGTGCGCACCTCCCCACGTGGAGGCAAAGCCAGTGCGGAGCCCCGGCCCTGCCTCATGTCCGGGAAGGTCACCGCTCCCGAGCCGCAGCACGCACTGAGGTCCTAGACACTCGAGCCATTCGCAGGGTCAGAATGGCAGCCGCAAGCTCAGCGAGTCCAGTGAAGCTTCCGTGCCCCCTCAGGCGGGACAGGACTCACTTCGTACAATGTGCTCGCTCAGCCGCGGTCCGTCCCGTGAAGGCTCCTGGGTCTGCATGCTTGCATGCTCCTCACGGATCCTCCCTGCATCCCACATGGGCCTGGTGAGGCCGTTGCAGTCGTCCATGTAAGAAATGATGGTACGTGTGCTGGGTGGTAACCGTGGAGACAATTGTGGTACTGCGTGTGTGAGCCTTTAACTGGGGACTGTTTGTCACAGAAGCCAGCATGGGTTGACCTGACCAGTGAGCACACTCCGTGACATGGACAAGGTCCCTGACTTCAGGGGTTTACTGTGGAGTTGGGAAAGCAGACGTTAGCCAAAGCTCAATTCTCGCTCAAAATCCAGAGGGGGTTAGATGGCTCTCAAGGGAGGTTTCTTCCAAGTGGTAACTCAGAGATTCTGGCTTCTCCACTCCTACATCTTTACCATCTTGGCGTCTTTCACATGCAGCAACTGGGATGGAGAAAAGAGAGAAACCTAAGTAAGAACGAAGGCAGATGATGTCAGAGCCCCAGAGGACGCTTCTGGAGGGAAGAGGCAGAAGTGAGGGGCAACCCCCAGCCTCTGCCCCGACTTTAATCAGAACAGCTTCAGTTTTAACTGTCACACATCAGGATTTGACATACAACTTGCTTTTTTAGATGGATTCTACTGCTAAAATTTGACGACCTCCATAGATGATGATAACCCCAACATTCTAGAATTCCTATATAGGTGTTGGGATTTGGGGAAGCGTCGTCCTCAAAGATGAGTTGTTGTTGTTGCTTTTAATTTGGTTTTAAACTCAATGGGAAAGCTGGTCTCTCTCATTCAAATAGTACTCAAAAGTTTTGTCTCTGTTTCAAATTTGAAATGGCCTGGAAGACACCAAGTGAACAAGCTAGTGATGAGGGAACCTGGGGGGTGTAACCGATGCTTCGTGTGGACCCTGCCAGCCCTGATGCTGCCACCTGGCCCCACCACACTGCACGTCTCCCTCCTACCCTCCCCCACCAACCATCTGAGCTGCGGGCAGGTTTGGGGCCACAGGGATGGCTGTCACCGGGCACCTGGTCTGCCGGAGCACTCGAATGGCTGGGGTTTGCAGCCTCGTCCCTTTTGTGCCCTTATTTACAATTGCTCTGACATCTACATTGGAGAAGCGATGGGGACCCTTCCTCTGAACCGTGGGTTATTTCAGAGGACTCTGGGCTTAGGGGAAAGCAGTGGACTTGAAACAAGGGCTTCCAGCTCGCACCCCGGCTTGGCACCGGTTACCTGTGTGATGGTGGGCAATTCTGCTGTCTTTCCCAAGCCCCAGGATTCAAGTTCTACAGGTGAGAAAACTGAGGCAATGAGAAAACTACTTTGCTAAGTTCTCTGTAGGTTTTAAAATACTGTGGGAAACATCCTATAACACAGAACCCTCAGACAGTTTGACTAAACTCGAGCCGACCTCAGTTTTAGTCCGTTCCTCTCACTGACCCGGCCGAACCCACCAGGAGCCTGGTCTGGACTTCCTGCCAGGCCAGGCAGAGCCGCCCCAGAGGTGCAGTTGCCGGGGCTTCGCAGGCCAGGTGCCTCTGCAGCGGCCTCTGCAAGCCCTCCCTCTGGAGGCGCAGGGAGCAGCGGGACCTCTGGGCGTGGGCCCTGATCTGACTGTACAGCCCGTGTCCCGAGAAACCACGCGCACAGTGGCAAGTCGGCCGCCGGCCCCTGGCCCTGTGTGGTTGCCGAGCTGCGGCATCTGTGCACGTGGGCTCCTCCCCACACAGCCCCGCAATTCCTGGTGTCGCTCCCAGACACGTTAGGCCCGGCGTGCGAGCTGCCCGGATGGGGCGGGTGGCCCACGATGGCAAGGGAAGCGGCGTCAGCTCCCCCACGACCTCTGCAGCGCACACCTATGGCTGTCTGTTCATTGTGGGGCTTGCTCTTTGGATGCGCTGAAATAATCACTTAACAGCGGGTACCCCAAAACCCGTGGTGGAGCAGTGGACTCTGAGGAAGACTATGGGTTATGTTATTGTGATTGATTGAAGTTCGTAACATCAGATTCGCTTTTGTGCTGCCGCAGCTCGCACTCCTGCCGGGGCAGCCCTGATCATGTGATGTGGCATTTTCTCTTGAGGGCGATTCTTGATAACTGGAGGAAGAATTTGTAATGTTGAAAGTTTCAATCACAAGTCCCACGCCCCTGAAACGCTTTCCCCAGAAATAGGGAAATAGCTCTGGGACCCAGTGTCCAGCCTTTGGAGGGACCCCAGCAGGGCCTGGCCCAGGGCTTGTCCCTGGCCCCCTCTGCCCTGGAAGCCCCTTGGCTCTGTGAGGGTGTTCTCCTGGGGGAAAACCGTAATCCTACAACTGCGTCTCCCTGCAAGAGCTCCCACCGCACAGACACACACATCAGAAGTGCCGCTGAGAAGCGTATGGCCCCGTGAGCGTCCCTGGCCCTCAGAATTAGCAAAGGTACATGGTGCAGAGACCTCTCCATTGTCCTCGGGACCACACCTGGCGGTGGTCATCTCCTCAGCCCCAAAGGACGGTGTCAAGAGAACAGAGGACTCCAAATCTTCTCTTGCAGTGTCTTCCTTGTGGGAAGCAGACAGAGGCAGGCTCCCTCGTACAGCGTGGCACAGTACAGTTGTCCAAAGCTGTGTAATCGTTTGTAAGAGAGAATGCCCCATAACAGTTACTATGGCTTTGATACGAAACAGAGTAAACCCGTCATCCACAAGCCTGCCCCTGTGGTTTAGCCAGCCAACCATTTGTGAAACCAGCAGGCATGGGTAGCATGTCCAAGTCACCATGTGGAGCAGAGGGATGGTGCCACCCAAGGGAGTCACCTTGGGCTCACCGCGACCGTCACACGCAGTGGGAGAAGGAGCAACGCACGGGAAGTGCAGGGAAATTAGCTGTCCCACTTACCAGGATTATTTGCATAGATCCATGTCACCAAGCTGTGGCAGTTTGGGAATCTGGGAGTTATCCAGCATGGCACCATCGGATCTGACATACCACTCGCATTTCTCCTCTGATTCCCTTTCATTTTTTAGTTCTGGGGGCTGTGAGTGGTGGAGATTTGATCCATGGTTTTATCACCGAGTCTTGCCTTTGCAAGCTCTTTACTTCCACATTTAAGTTCCTTGAACTCACTGTGACTGAATCTTAAATGTGCTGCTGGCTGTACGATGGATGGCACCTCATTTCTGTGGGTGTCACACGGACACAAAGGAAAGCGTGGACCCAAAGGCCCATTCTCCCTGTGGGGTCACCTGTTCGGACCCTCACCGCCTGTCTGAACCCTTTGGTGGTCACCATATCCTGGGAGGACCGAGCCAGGGACAAAGAGGTGCTTGTTTTAGCTGAAGCCGTGTTGAAGGAGGCTGTCACTTAGGCTGTGGGCTGGGGTTGGGCTTTGCCATCCAGATAAAAACAGCAGAAAAGGAGAAACAGATTAAAGCCCTCTCTGGTTTATGTTAAAATTGTTGAACCGAAGCCATGAGACAGGCATTGTCTAGCAAGCATGCTCTTCGGTCTGCCTTAAATTGCACAACCTAACGCCCAGAAATGGGCCCCGATGTAGGATGCTGCCTCCTCAGTCTGTCTCTTACACTCATTCCTTCCCTCTCTTTATTGAAATACAAGCTCAGTGGAAAAGCATGTTCTTTTGGGTGAGAAAAGGAGAAGCAGTCTGGCTTCCTCTGGGCTTTAAAATGGTATCGAAGACCACGGCCATGACTTCGTGAGGGACACTTGGGGGGTCACCTCCTGCCCCACTAACGCTCTCCTTCCCCCGTGCCGTGTCTGCTGGCCCAGACCGCAGTGCCTCACCTCTGCAATGGAAGAGGCGAAAGGGCTCAGGCAGGGTTGCCCTGGAGCCCGGCCTCTGCCATTTACCCACAGCTAGACTTAGCAGCTCCCAGACTCAATTTACCTACCCATCAGTGGGTGTGGGAAATGCTACCTCACTAGATGATAAAATCTGAGCGGCTGATGGCTCTGAGGCACCACCATGGTGCTTGACTTGGGGAGTGTCCTCTGTCACCCTCCCAACACCCACACCAGACAGTGTTCTGTACCGGGCAGGGCTTGTTCCGGGACGGGAGGCTGCATGCCCTTAGAAAGCCACTAGGTGGCCGATTCTCCATGGAAGGAATGGTCAGCCTCTGGCTGCGCCCTTTAAGAATAAAGGTGTTTGGATCATATCACCCTGCTGGGTCTTGTGTGTTAGACCCCTGTCCTCTGACACATGCCCCAGCAGACCTGAGGGGTCAGAGGCTGACCGCCGTGAAGGGGGGACCAGATTGGGAGGTGGGGCCATCAGCAGGGCTGTACCCAGGGGAACCCAGAGGCCCGTTTGAAGTGTGGGCGTTATTTGGGATGAGACATGGGTTGTCAATAGCCCTGCAGCCCTGGGTGGACAAAGAAAAGAGACTGGCCTGGCAGGAGGCCAGTGGAGGGAACCAAAAGGCCCCTCATTCAATGGACAGGCTGAAGCTCGTTTCCTTACTAAATGAGAAATGTCTACCTGTGTCGGCTTGCCGATTCGGGGACACCAGCACCTGCTAGAAAGCAGAGGGTGTTTCTGTAAGGCCTTCTATCAGCGTCGTTAGGTCCCATGATGGGGCAGCGCGTGCTGTCTTGGCGTGAGCCATGCCACCGAGGGCAGCGGATGGACCCAAGGCCTGCCCGCTTCCCTCCTTCACCGGCCACACATCCCGTGTGGCCTCCTCTCCCTGGGACTGTTTTCTCATGTGCGGCGTGGGAGTTCCCAGTACATTTGGGATGAGGGTCTTTGCTGAAGGCCAGGGTCAGTCTCTCCCTGAGTGCAGCATGCGTAAGAAAACGGCAGAGGACAAGGCATATGGCAGCAAGGCAGCCCTGCACGCGCCTGTGCCCAGGGCAGGCCTCACTTAGTCAGTGCAGCCTTCTTTCTCCAGGAGCCCAGCTTTAGCCTCAGCAGCCTTCTCACCACGCTCCTGGAAGCCACGATCAACGGCTTCCGCCGTGATTTTCTGACATGTCTGATGTGCATTTATAGGGCACGGGAGTGTCTGTCCTTCGCTGGCAGCTCTGTGAAGAATGCAGGGCGGGGCCATTATGCCCCAAACGCACAGATGACTGATGCCCAGACAGGCCAGGTGGCTTTTGTGAATGTGCACAGCCCCTTCAGGAGTCTCGCTGGCCGTGCTTGGGCCACATGCCGGCCTCTAGGCTCGCAGAGGTCAGACGCCTTAGTTTACAGCCCATCCGTCAGGCGGTGACGCCCAAAGACGAGCCTGTACACTTTTACCAACAGTTGGTCTAAATACTAAACAGTCAGAAAGTACGCTCCCCACCTCGGGTCCGGCTCCTGCGCCTCCGCGCCCCACAGGAAGTCCGCCGCTCCGCTTGGGCCCTGCGTGTCCGCGCGCCCGTCTCGGTCCCCTTGTCCTCAGCGCTCCCTGCACCGCCTCCCATCTGACCCCAGGGAGACTCCTACGAGGCAGGCTTATTCTCCCACTCTCTGGGTGAGGAAACTGAGACCAGGAGGTCACACATTCAAGGTCACACTTCTGAAACGGCACCCACATCCCTGTCAAGTTTTCTCCAAGCAGAGACTCAGAGAGCCCTTGATGTGTTAAATAATTAACCCGCCCCCCATTTGTTGAGCACCAAACACCCGTCAGAGCCGTCTTCTTCTCTGCCTCTGCTCGTGAACACTGTCCCTTAGGGCACCGCTCCTCTCATCCCCATGGGAACCAGACCCCTCGTTCTAGGCCCATTCCCCAGGGCGCCGTCCCCAAGCAGGACATGGCTTCCCACTGTCGCCGCCTCAGCTTGAGCCCTTCTGGCACAAGCTGTGTCCACCTAGTGGCAGAACCTTCTAGTGGGTTCGCTGTGTCGTCACCCACCAGCCCCTACATCCCCCCGAGGCTGGCGCTATGTCCCCTCATTTATTAGGATGCCCACAGGCTGCAGAGCTCAGTCATGATGATAGAACTGAGCTACTGAGCTCGAACCATTTCAAGTGGCCAATAACTGACCATATGTCAAATGGTACAAACTATGATAATGTCACGGCTGCAGCCTAAACACATTGTACCTCCTTTCTTGAGGTTTCCAACTTACCAACAAACAGCTGGGAGCCGTGTACACTGTGACTGGCTGATTCCATATATTCAGGGTACTTCCCACACTCAGCACCTGATTACCAGGGCAGCGTGGGCTCTACTGTTAGTGTTTCATGTTAGACGTCTTACAAAGTTAACGCCACAGACAAAAGTGGGGAGTGCTCCGAGGCCATGGCACCGGCCCCTGCCCCCCAGCCCCTGCCCCACTGGCCCGTCCGGCCACCGGCCCCTGCCCCCCTGGCCCGTCCGGCCTCTTCGCCTCCCTCCCCGCCACGGCCTCCTTCTCCCAACGCAGCTATGGGAAAGCAAGTCACTGGAAAATAGTTCCACGTGTTTCTAGAAGACAAGAAATCTTTTTAAAAATCTATAACTAAAGTATTCTAAAGTAAATTATCAACCATCTCCTAATGCCATCAGAGACGCAGCACGCACACAACGCACGGGCCCTGAAAAACGCCTGCCGGCGGTGGCGCCCGGGCTGGGCTGGAAGAAGGCCCATGCTGGGCGTGGCAGGCGCTGTGCTTCTTTATCGTTCCCTCCAGGTGCTGCTTTAGTCCAGCTAGTTCTCTCACAGTTCCTCTGACCTCGGAGGGAACAGAGGCCCTCCGAGGTTACACGTGCCCAGCGTCCAAAAGCAAGTCTGCGACACGGGGCAGGGATGGGCCCTGGTGCTGGGCTGCGGGAGTCTCCACACCCCCACCCAGGCTCCAGCCTGGCCACTGGGGCGGTCCGGGCCGGGCTCCCTGGGGCGGCCCGGGGTCAGCGGGATTGGCCCTCACAGATGCCCCACTTCCTGTGCTCTTTCCATGAGGCAGCGAGCACTGCTGTGAAAACGGTTCAAAGGGTTTCCTGACACAAAGCCCCTAAAAGGCAATATTTTGATGATTTAAGTATAAATGATCAGAAACATGTGGACTTCATTTCCTTTAGAATACACTTGGGTATGAAAATTAAGGGGAAACGTGCTTGGCAAAATACAACCCAGGTTTCCTCAAACCCCTGAAGTGGTTTAAGATGTTTAGCGAATTGGAAGTGAAGTCACCCCTTCTCTCTGCACGCCCCCACCAGGCTCACGCTCAGCTGTGCATTAGATCTAAGTGGATTCGCTACTGCGGGCTGTGACCCCCTAACGAGAGGCAGAGGGTGAGGAGAAGCAGGGAGCGAGGAACCGGCCTGGGCGGGAGCTCAGGGCGTCTCCTAACTGGCCCGTCCTCTCAGAAACCCCAGGAGGGGAACCAGGCAAACTCTGGCTACCTGTCTGCTTTCTGCTGAGAAACAACTGTTTGGAGTCACACAGGAGACATGGCACATATTTCAGGGAGATTCCCCCTCTTTACTAGAGGTACGATGGGACCCATTCCATGACAGAAGTGGACAGTTGTCAGGGCTCCAGGTATCCCAGGCCACTAGGTCGCCAAGGCGTCCGGCATAGGAAGAGGGAAGGCAGAAAGAGGGCCAGGGCAGGAGAAGGCCTGGAGGGAGAGAGAAGGGGGCACAGGAGGGCGGGGAGAGAGGCCGGAGAAGGGAGCAGAGTGTGTGGGTCGTGCAGACAGAGCCCGGGGCCGGCCTTGGGCCTGGCCGGGGTCGCTGGCTCTGAGGGGACCCCAGGCAGCGTGGTGAAGGAGCCGAGAAGTGGGCCCGAGAAAGGCGGGAAGCCACAGACCCCGTCAGTGAAGAGCGCAGTGCTGTGGGCAGCTGAGGCGGTGACAGGGCCCCGCGACACTGTGGGCGCCATGACGATGGCTCCCCTGAGGGGAACAACTTTATGTGCCAACCATCGCCGCTTGTTGGTCAAGGGCCATACACTGCCACCCTCTGGTCCTCTTTCCCCAGGCCAGGGAACACCCTCGGGCAGGAAACCAGGGCTCCGCAAGGGACCGTGTGGCGGTGGGCTCCAGAGCAGGCAAGGGGTCTTGGCAGCGGGGCGGCCATAGTCCCTCCTTTGAAGCAGCACCGACACGTGCCCAGGTGAGCAGGGCCTGGCGGGTAGACGGGGCGTGTCAGGGAGCAGAGGGCAGGAGCGCACCTTCCCCAGTGAGACGTGGGCAAGCAGCCGCCAGCCACAGCCCTGCGGACACAGCACCCCGGGCCTGGCCCGGAGTCAAGTGACCACTGCCCGCTGGCCCCAGCCTCTTCCCGCTCGAGCCAGGCAGGGAGACTCGGAAGTCCCTCGCTCTGGGCTGTGCCTGGCCGGGATAGGCTCACAGCCACGCAGAGGTAGCGTGGCCACCACTGCGTGTGAGCCCTCAGAGGCCGCGCTCACGACACGGCAACATGGCCCCTTTGGTAGACACTTCATGACCAAGTGGCACTGCCTCCATCCTTTACCTCCTTCCAACTGCGCTGCCTCGTTTCAGCCACTAGCATGAGATCTGGGCACTTATAGAAAGTGGGCATGCGTCGCTAATGGTGCTTTCTGGGCAGAGGGCTGGCTCGTTTCCTTTCAGTGCAGTTTCGGTACCGACTACTGTGCGGATGTACAAAAATGTGAGAGCAGCTGAAAGATGAACCGATGGGCCATCAGTCTTGTGCTCCCAGAAGAAACAGCTTCTCCGGGAACCCTGGCTCTTAGGGTTTGGGGAAATAAGGCCTTAGCAGGACGGACAACCTGGCGTGGCACAGCACACACAGCCAGGCAGCTGACTCCGACAGACGCTTGTCGGGGGATAAAGCTACAGAGCTTTGGTCAGCGTGGTCACTGGCCCCTCCAGGCAGCGTCGACGTCACAGCGGGAGCCATGTGCCGGGGCCTGGGCCCTGCACTGGTACAGAGGTCACACCGTGCCCTGGGCAGCCCCGTGACTGGGCCTGCTGGCCACGGGAGTCTGGCGCTGAGCATCAGTCACCGTGAAGCAGGAGACGGTGCTCTGCTGGCTGGGTGACAACAGCAACCCCACCGGGGCGAAATGGGCCTCCAGGGGCACACCACTCATTCATTCATTCATTCATTCATTCATTCATTCGTGCACTGCAGGGCGGTGGTGCCCTGGGTGTGAAGGAGGCAGAGAGGAATGGACGCAAGCCTGCCTGTCCTGCAGAGAAGTCAGGTTTAAACCGGAGCCGCAGGGACCCTGGGCAGTGTCAGGGATGGCAGCAGAGCCTGAGCAAGTCACCTCAGGTGAGCACAGGACGGGGGCTGTGCGACCGTGGGGTCCCGCCCACGGGTCGGGTCTCTCGTCTCCTCCGACAGTACGTGGATTTACGAAGTGCAGCCCCGTGCAAGTGGACACACGTGGAGGCCAAAGTCACATGACTTCAGCGGATCCCATCAGGTCCACGAGTCCAGTTGTAGCTTGTGAACCCCAGTTTGCAGATACTTCCTCTTGCACCCTGAAAAAATGATGCTCAGCCCTACAAGCTTCTGCATTAACCCCACCTCTCCTAAGCACCTCACATTTGTAAAAACTGCTTAAAGAACTAAGTAAACCAGCCGTACTTTCTTCACCTTGGGAAGAAAACCAGGCCTTGCCAGCCTCCCTGCCTCATCACGTACTTTCCCCCTCTTCCTTACTTCCTAGGAACAAATTCCTACACACCTAGAGAAGCAGGAGAGAAGACAGCCCCGGAGGGGCGCGGCCAGGCCACCGCTTCGGCCCCAGTTTCCAGGAATGGGGCTTGAGCTTCTGACAGAGCAGGATCTTTGGGCCCAGGCTTGCCGGCCCACGGCTGCAGAGCTCCCTGGGGTGAGGCCTGGACCAAGACGCCCCTCGAAATGGACCTGATCCTAAAAATTAACCTCTTGATTTTTTTTTTTTTTTTTTAAAGAGCAGCTGCTTTCAATGACTTCTCAAGTTTGGCTTCCTGGTAGCTAACATTCCACAGCACTCTAAAAACCAATTTTACACTTAATAAAGTTTAACTATTCAATATTTTTCATTTTAAAACTAAATAACAGACATTTAAAAGAATATTTCTTTTTTAATGACACTCATGCCACTATTTTATAAAGCCGAATGACATCCTCCGTGCATTCCTATCTCCTTAACTGCCAAATACTCGATTAGTCAAGTTTGTTCATATTTATAAGATTTTTTTTTTTGGGTGTTTTACTGCTATCAGAAGATCTAACATCTGTTTCTCCAGGGACTCTCCATGTGTTCTGTAGTTTACAACAATTGGAACCACTGTTTTCGAAATACATTTGGATTAAACTCAATGTACTAAGACTGGGTTTCACGGGAGCCCCGCATGTGCATCTGGGCTTTCTCTGTAACTTGTGCGAATGGCGAGACATTCGCTCCGGAGGGAGGTGGGCGATACACGATGGTGATGGGGCCCATTGGAGCGCACATGTGACAGCATGCTGCCGGGGCATCCACGCCTCGGGGGGTGTCCTGGTGTCTCTGTTTCTGGGGGACACAGCTCAGGAAAGGGCGTGTTCCTGGTCTTGCTTTTCCAGGGGCCCCAGCGTCCAGGGCACAGACAGCCAGCTCCCCGCCTCTGGACACCTCATCCTGCCGCTGTCGGCAGCACCACCGCCCAGCAGTGCTTTCTGCCCTGATGGAATGTTCTGTGTCTTCACTGCCCAGTGAGGTTGCCACCAGCCTCAGTTGCCCCACCTTAAAATGGGGGTATTCAAGTACCTGCCTCAAGTGAATTAAGACCGTTAGAATAGTACGTGGCACATAGTAAGTATCACATACACGTTTGAGACGAACGATAGAGAAGTTGATAAGCGTGACAAAAAGCATGTCGGGAAGAAGAGTATGGAGACAAAAGGTGATGGAATTGAGCAAAAAACTCCATTCAAACATAGCAAGGAGTTGGAAGACAACGTCTACATCAAGTAAATAGAAAGTGCTGAAGTCGAGTTATAGAAACGGCAGTAAGAAGACTTAAAGACATGACAGTGTTCACTTCTGGAGAACGGAGCTGGGCTGCGGGGCGCAGGGGCTGGAGGCCTTGCTTACAAGAGTGAGGTATTCTGAGCCTTCCAAGTCTCCAGACACGGCCAGGCATTCTTTGGACAACTTTCTTGTTAAAAATATACAGACAGATGAATGATGTAAATGTCTAACTTCTAAACCACTTTTGTAATGAAATTGGACAAGGAAAACTTATTTGATCCAATAAAATACAAGAAAGAAACAAAAAAAAGCATAGTAAGTGGAAAACATAAAGTGGTAAGAATTAATCTAAGTGCTTAAATGATGGTGATGGCGTCCATGGTCCCAGGGCCTCACTCAGGTGTCCTGTGATGGGGGCAGAATGGTGACAGTCTCACCTCTCACCATACACAAAAATTAACTCAAAGAGATCAAAGGCCTAAATAAAAGGCCTCCAACAATAAGATGCATAGAAGAAAACATAGGTACTTGGTTTTCGTGGGGGTTTTATGAATTTGACCCCAAAGGCAAGGGAAGTGAAAGCAAAAACAAATGAATTGGGATTGTATCAAACTAAAATTCTTCTGCACAGCAGGACAGCTCTATTGAGGTATAATTAACAAATAAAATTGTATGTATTTAAAGCATACAATGTGATGACTTGATGTATTTATATTTGTGAATATTGACCCCAATCAGTTAACACATACATCACCTTACATAGTGATCTTTTATGTCTGTGTATGGGGAGAACTCTTCAACTTTGCTCTCTTAGCAAATTCCAAGTACAGGAAGTAGTATTATTAACCATTGTCACCGTGCCGTACATTTGATCCTCAGAATTCATTTGTCTTATGAAGGGGAAAGTTTGTCCCCTTCAACCAACATCACTCCGTACCCCCTGCCCCCATCATCTGGCAGCCACCCTTCTCCCTGGAGAAATGCAACTTAAAACCCCAGGGAGGCTCCCCTGTACCCCTACTGGAGTGGCTGAAATGTAAAAGTCTGAAAATACCCAGTGTCCCTGGCACGCTCACTCATGCGCTGCTGCTGAGAATGCAAAATGGTCAGCCCCTTGGAGAAACAAGTTTGTCACGTTCCTATAACGTTAGCCACATACGTACCCTATAAGTGAGAAGTTCCTCTTTCAGGTGTTTATGCAAGAGAAATTAAAATATATGTCAAGTACGTTCTCCTGCAGGTTACAGTTTTATTTATAAAAGCCCAAAGTGGAGATAAGACAAACGTCCATCCACTGGTGGGTAGATGAGTAAATTCTAGTAGATCCGGACAAGGGGACATTAGTCAGCTTTAAAACAGCCATTAGACACCCAAAGTATGGAACGTCAGAAGTGTTACGCCCAGTGAGTAGGTCAGATATGCAAAAGTACATATTAGGCAATTCTGTTCATATGTAATTCCAAAAACCCCAACAAACTAATGAAATGGTGGCTTTCTGGGACGATGGTAGAGGAAGAGAGTTACTTTAAGGAAACCTTTACAGTAAACTTTTTAGAGGAAACTTTTTAGAATGATGGAACTAGTCTATATCTTGATTGCAGTGCTAGCTAACAACCAGACATGATGGTCAAAAATTTTTAAACCATACACTTGAAATTGGTGACTTTTGTTGCATGTCAATTATACTCAGTATACATAATTAAAATAGTAAATAGATGGGGAAACAGTGTTTCAATAAGTAATGAAGAGGCTATGTTCAGGAGAGGGGTCAAAAAGAGGGAGAAAACGGTTAAATACTGGACGAGAAAGCCGAGTTGGAGAGCGAAGGTTCCCCTCTTCCAGGAGGGGCCCGAAGATTACGGAAGATTCAGGAAGCTGGTATTAGAAGCGGCCATTCTGGGCTCCCTGCCTTTTCCTCTTCCCCAGGAGAAACCGTTCCTTTGGGGGAGGTGCCAGCCGTCTCGCCCTCCAGGCGGACTTCCCTCAGCCCCGGCCCCTGCCTCGCTCCTTCGGGCCCTGAGAGCCACACATCTCATCGCAAGCTGCTTGGTTGCCTTTTTTTACTTCTTTCTTTCTTTGCCTTTCTTAATTTCTTTTTTCATGTTTCTTCCTTTTCTTTCCAAAGGAGGAGGATTGGGGAGGAGAAAGCCACTGACAATTAATAGAGAAACATTTTTACCAGGTGCTTCTCAATTACTGCGTTGGCAGCCAGCCCCTTCTGTGTAAATTGTATTTTAAAAAATCCTTCCAGTGCAGAAACGCTCCTTGGGATTCTAACCAACTCGGTCTCCTATTTTCTCTGACGGAGGCTCACCCTCTGGGAACGACCTGCTTAAACTACAAGAAAAGCCAAGGCTGCCGCCTCCTGCAACACAGTGATTTAAATGTGCTAAGGTGCGGTGATCATTAGGGCCTGAACACGAGGGCCGCTCTCAGCAGCACGAGCCTGGGAAATACACCGGCCACGCTCCCCGGGACGGATTGATGCTTGCTCCGTGTCAGAGGCCTGCTCGCCAACGTCCCCATAAATTTGTCTGCTTGAAGACCATAAACATAATTCTGAGCCTGGACGTTATTTAGATTTGAATTAATTGCTATTTCAGTTGTTTTCAAATATGCAAATCAGAATAGCCAAGGAAATGCGCCCATAAAAAAGGCAGCCCGCTTTCCTAGAGAGAATGCAGTGTCCTTGGCCAAGGTGACCTGCCTCTTCTCAACGAAAAGACGTAGGTGTGCTCTGAGAAGGGAGGCAGGGCTCACACGACCGGCTCGGTGAAGTGGGTGCCTCAACCACTGCAGACGGAGGAGGGCATCCCAAGGGCGAAACCCTTCTAACCATTTCTTGTCACTGTGAGGGCATCCGCCTTGCGGCTTCAACTCACCCAGGAAACACACACTCAACCGGAGCAACTGAGAACCCAAGCTGTGTGGCACCTGAATGAAGTCAGCTTCAATGAATCACGGTGGATGAAAGAATGCAAACCCCATAAAAGTGCCGGGAGCCCGGAGGGACCAAGCGGCCGTCGTGGGTTCCCAAGGCCCCGACTGTTCCTGTGATTCCCAGCCATTGTTGGCCCGCCTTCATTTCTCTGATTCAGGAGCAGGTCCTTGCCACGTTCACAGGACATCAGGATGGCAAAATTCTGCTTCTCGGAGTTATCCCTGACCCTGTCACCCTCCACTATCGGGCGAGGTCGAGAGAGAAGTGGGGAAGATCTGGAGCCGAGCGGACCACGCGTAACTGCACAGGACTGAGTAACGGATGGCGGGTTATACTTTCCAGGACTTTTCTGAAATTGCTGATTTTTAAATCTTTTCTTTGCCAGACAAAAAGAACCTTGTTTCAAAGGAAAGAAGGAAGGAAGGAAGGAAGGAAGGAAGGAAGGAAGGAAGGAAGGAAGGTGCAGGCATT
Source organism: Aselliscus stoliczkanus (assembly GCA_033961575.1). Taxonomy (NCBI): domain Eukaryota; kingdom Metazoa; phylum Chordata; class Mammalia; order Chiroptera; family Hipposideridae; genus Aselliscus; species Aselliscus stoliczkanus. The sequence goes on from CM066732.1 coordinate 55,362,691, forward strand.
TCCTCTTGGTCTGCCGTTTTCCTGGTCTTTAGGTCAAGTGTCTTGTGCTGTTTAGAGCTTTTGACTTCAGCTCTTCCCCTGGTTACCCCAAACCGAGGTGGGGTTAGCATGTCGGCTGTGGAGGGTCAAACCCCCGGGACCGCCCTTGGATCCTGGGGAGATCCTCCATAGTTAGGGCTGGGTGTGAGTGCAGAAGACTCTCGCCGTCATCAAATCACCCTGTGACGCTGGCTGGACCATCACCACCCCTGTCCTCCGGCCCCTCTGTGCCGTCAGAGTTGTCACTGCTTAAAGCTGCTATAGCACCGCAGCCTGCCTCTCAACGGAGACCTGAGGGACATCCTGGGGGACATGAAGGCTCAGTGGGGGTAGCAGACACCCCTAAACCGGGAATTTCCCACCAGCCTTCTGAGCCTGGAGAGAGAAGCTCGTGCCAGCTCCTGCGCACAGGCTTCCGCTGCTTTCTCTGCTCTGCTCATAGGACCCGCTGGACTTGGCTCTGAAACCATTTGCTCAAACCCGAAGCCGGGGAGGGGGGCGGTTCTAGGGTGAGGTCCACAGACAGCCTGGGGCGCCAGCCTCCGGTCACCTCTGCCCTCGCTATGCCCTCCTAGCCCAGCCCATGGCAGCCAGGGGCAGGACTCACGGCCCCCAGGCATCACTAGTGAGAGCGAGGCTGCCTGGTGACACGAGTGGTCAGCTTTTATGGAGATCTCAGTCCAAGTCCCGAACCAAGAAACACAGGAGTCCGGGAGGCGTGGAACCGGGGACTCCCCTCCCTGCCTCAGGCCAGGTTTCCCAGAAGCAGGGCTGGGGCCCATGGAGGGACCCTCGGGAGGCCAGGGGGGCCCTGAGGGTGCAGCGCAGGGCAGGGCAGGCGCCGGCACAGCTCTGGGTTTAGCTGAAGCCCGTGGGCGGCTCCGGAGGCCACGCCGGCCTCAGAGCTGTGCTGCGCAGAGGAGAGGGCCCCGGCTTTCACACCCTCAGCTCAGTGCCTCCCGGGAAGGCGTGTGTAAGCTCCCGGACCTCAGGGCAGCGCTGAGCAGGGTGCCTCTGGGGGCGGGGAGCAGCCCCTGCTCGGCACCCGGCTCTGAGGAGGCCTTGGGAGGCTGAGGGAACCTCTACGGCTACCGCCACAATGGGCTCCGAGACAGGCCCCAAGCCTCAGTCTTGGGCGCCACCAGGGCGGGGGGCGGGGGGACCAGCCAGGAGCTCCCCCAGCTCCTGCCGGACCCGGGCCTGGCTGGCGGGGTGCCTTTAGGGTGTCAGGCTTCTCTATCAACAGCAGCCTGTGGATGGCTGAGTCATTCCATTCTACCAACTGGACGAGTCATTACAGCTTTTCTTCTGTGACAGCTGACCCTGGAAAGAGGACAGATGGCAGCAGTCCCTACCCAACTATTTAGAGGAGGTGAGGGTGGCTCCTTTGGGGTATGATGGGAGTATAGGCATGTGGGAAGAACTACAACCTAGAGAGGGACCAGTGCAGTGCCCAGGGAGCAGTGGTCCAGCGGGAAGCGGGGGCACGCCAGGGGGACACGTGCTCGCTGCTCTCGGACACTTGAAACGAAGAAACAGCAGCTCTTGAGCCACACCGGGGCGGGCCGGGCCCAGGGCCCACGTTTCAGCGCCGCTTTCCCACCGGGGTCTGCAGCCCTGAGGCTGGGCTCCTCACTGGCTCCCTGTGGAGCATTCTGGGGGGTGTGTGTGTGTGTGTGTTCTATATTTTTAAAACTGCCCAAAAAGACCAAAATCACGAGACAAATCTCAAAATCAGGAACTTTCATGTAACTGCTGTTGCCGCTCTATGAATAACATACCCAGAGCCCTCATACTTGAAAGGACATCTTTTCGTTAGAAAGCGGGGGGTCTCCTGCACACGCTGTTGCTTCTCCGCCACGTCCGGCTCAGTCCAGGGCGTTCTCAGAGCAGCTTAGGTTGTCCCTCCTCTGCGCAGCGTTCCCTGTCCTCCTGAGCCCATGAGCAGCTGCCACCTCGGAACCCTCAAAACACTGCTCTGCCGCTTCTGGGATGGCACATGTTCACTCACTCGCCTGCCGTTACTTCCCTGAGCCTCTAAAGGAATCGACTCCTCCGTGGCCTTCTCTCCCACGGGACCACAAGCCCCACAAGGCAGGGTCGCGCCTGATTCATCTTATTACCCCCGATTCCAACCTGGAGTCTGGCGTAGGAGAAATTCCATTTATCAATTATAGGAGGGAGGGAGGGATGGAGGGATGGATGGATGGATAACAGATGGATGCATGGATGGATGGATAACAGATGGATGAAAGGGTGGATAGACAGATGGATGAAGGGGAGACTGATGGATGGAAGGCCGAATGGATGGATAGAAAGACGGCTGATGGATGCTTAGTAGATGGATGGAGTGAGTGGTTAAGTGAGTGGCGGGTGAATAGATAGATGGATGTAGAATGTAGAGGTGTAGAAGGGGTGGGTCAGCATGTTAGTGGGTGACACACAGACGGCCGGGTGAGTGGGCAGAAGGGAGGCAGAGTCTGAGTCCATTCAGGGAGGACACTCAGAGAACTCTCATCAGGGGACACTGTGTGCACTGCTATGTATAGGGTCTTACAAAGTGTTCACATTTATCAGAGTTATATAACTATTTCAGACCACTGGCTCTACCATACCAACAGGACAAAGCCAAACCTGTGTGTCTGCCAGGGTCCCATGTGGAAAACAGAAAGCAGAGAAGCTGCTTCACAGGGCTTGGAAATGCCCAGAAGCCAACAGGGAGAGACAGAAGCAGCCCGGAGCCCGGCAACAGCAGGACTCGAGCAGCAGGCCCAGCCTCTGACTACAGCAGGGGAGGGTCCCTCGGGGTACCCGGGACCGTAGCGGCTTGACCCAGAGCAGGTGCAGCCGGTACCCAGGCCAGGAGACAATACCCTTCCTCCCCTTTTCCTCTTCTCCTACCTCCTGGGCCTCCCACTGACCAAACCCAGCAGGGAACCAGCTGACCACAGAAAGCCGGGAACTGGGCTACAGGCATCAGCAGAGAGGGAGGGGTGTGGAATGGGTCTGAGGACAAACACACCAACACCCTGCACACCCTACAAAGTTGAAATCAATAAATATTTAAATGTATCTGCAATGTCACATTCCTTATTTCCGTCAAGCAACTGCAAATGAACGCGCATCTGCATTATGAATAAATTATGTAGGGTGCGTGTACATTTTCAGACGTCTGATGCGACGGTGGGGGAAGGCGGGCTGGAGACAGTGCCCGCCTTAAAGTGACCCTCCGTCACCCTGCCTGCTGCGCAGGTTTCAGGGCCCGCTTCCTGTTCTCCAGTTGAGTGACTGGGGCAAATTACTTTACTCAGTTTTCTCATTTTACAAAAATCATGTCAATTTTCCAGAATCCCCATAAAGTCAGAATGAAACTGTGTGGTGGGCGCGCCCTGGCGCCTGTCCGGGTGGCGGGAACCAGCACGGTTCTGAGGGACACTTACTCGGGCAGCGGGGACTCTGTGGGGCATGGCGTCGTTGGTATCGGAAGTCCTCATGCGTGCATCTTTCTTGAACTAAAAATCCCACTCCGTCAGCTCAGGGTGGGGAGGTGACAGTGGGAAGGAGCGATTCTCTGAAGGACATTCGTCTTAGAGCCATGATGTTCGTGTGTGTTTGCTCTTCCTGAGTGTTGATCCAAGGGGGAAGTTAAATGAGCGTGTGTCAGCCACACTGGGGTGTGGGCGTGTATGAGTGTACACCAAAGCATGTCCAGGTGGGTTTCTAACATGAAATTAGGGGTGCTTTTTCTCATAATTTGTAAAATTCTGCATAATGACATTCGTAACTTTTGACACGTGTTTGACAGCCACTCTGACTCACAGCCACAGCTCAGACAAGGACATTGATAGAGTGACAGTTCTGCAAGGGGAGAGGACAAATAATGTGAAGGTCCTTCTCAGTGGGCCCCTCTGCTTGGGGACAAACTGGACATAGGTGCCCTCATCTGGTTGGCACTCACAGTCTGGTGGAAAAGTGGGGCTTTGAAACGGTGTCACCAGAGTGCGTGTGTGTTCTGCTCCCTGCAGGGCCACCGTCCTGGGTCACAGGTGCCCACCTCCCTGATCCACAGGGACGTTCAGGCCCTGCCTCCCGACCATTCACAGGGACCTTTCTGCAGCTGCAGGGCATTAGTCAGGGCTCTTCAGGGAAGCACAACCAGCAGACGTGTGTGAGAAGGAACTGGCCACAGGCTGTGGATGCGGGTTCCACATCGGCAGGGTCACTCAGCAAACTGGAGACCCAGACTATTGCTGGTTTGATTCCAGTGTGAGTCCAAAGGCTGAGAGCTGGGAGAGCCATGTGGCAGCTCCTACCCAAGCCAGCAGCCTCGAGACCCAGCAGGGCTGGTGTTTCAGCCCACAGGCACTCAGGAGAGGACAGCCCCCTTCCTTGGGTGGGCTCCGTCTTTTTGTTCTCTTTGGGCCTTCAGCTGATCAGACGAGGCCCACCCACCTTGGGGAGAGCAATCTGCTCTACTCAGCCCACCCATTTCAGTGCTAAGATCACCCAAAAACAGCCTCACAGAGACATCCAGAATGATGTTTGACGTGCTACCTGGGCACCCTGTGCCCAGTCAAATTGACACAAAAAACTCACCATCACGATACACGTCATGTGTGTAAACACGTGGTTTCCATGTTGGCCTTTACTTTCACATTTGAGACAGCTTCTGCGCCCTCCTGGAACCAGGCCTGCTACAACATGCTGAAGCAGGAGGTGGCAGAGCGGACTCTGCAGATGCCATTCAGGCCATGACAGGGAGGCAGGGAGGTCCCCTGGATTCCCTCAGTGGATCCCATCCAGGAGGGCCTTTCTGGCCAAGTCAGAGAGAGATTTGGGGGTGAGAAGGATTCTGCCCCATGTTGCTGACTCCAAAGACAGAGGAGGGGCCAAGGCAGCCCAGGAATGCAAACGCCCAGTGGTGCCACAAGGGTGAGGCGAGGGCGCCTCCCCTGCAGCCTCTGGAGGGACGCAGCCCGGGCCAGGCCTTGAGGCCTTGCTTTCAGCCCCATGAGACCTGCAGGGCTATAAGACCTGCGTGACTTGAGCCACTGAGCCCTGGTGGCGTGTTACAGCAGCATCCAAAACGAATACACGAGCTCCCGGAAACAGTTGGGAAAACAGAGTGTAAAATATCACCCATTATGCCACTGCTCCGAGACACCCACTATGAACAGACAGGTATAGTTTTTTGGATTTTTCTGTATGTATTCAGAAAGTAAGAGAGGGAAAGAGGAAAATACATTCATTTATATTGGCTATAATTTATATCCTATTTTATTTCATTTAACATTTTAAAAGGATTTTCCTGTGCCAATAAATTTTCTTCAAAAACATGTGTTCTAGTGTAGATGAGTCATAACTTATTCCCTTTCCCGCTTTTTAATTGTTTCTGATCTTTTCACTAGTATAAAAATTGCCAAGGAGAACATTCTAGCACATGTTGAAGTGTTAGGATGTTATAAGGTTACTATCCGTTTTTTGCTATAAAAGTTGTGACTATTTTTTCCCAGCTTTGTTTGATTTTGATTTAGGTCGTTTTTGATGTACAGAAAGTTTACATATTGTCCCACACTAATGGACCAATCGCTTCTCCATCGCTCCAGGCCTGGACCCGGAGAGCCAGCCCCCACCCCCAGACTCATGTTCTCTCCTAGTACTTCTAAGGGTCTTGGTCTAGCTTGTATGTACTTGATTTCCCAGTTAATTAAATACCACTAAGCAGTGCCTGCATCACCATCTGTTGCATGACCCTGACCTTTGGCCAAGGATACTGGCCACCCGTCTGCTCCTACAATGCAAACTGTCCCAGGTCAGCACTTCTGAGACCTGGAGTCCCCATATCTGTAGGTCTTTGCTGGCTTGATTTGAAATCTTGTCCTTCTAGAGGTCTGCCTTGTTCCCATCATCACCTGGGGTCACTAAGGGCCCAGACCACCTTAGCCTTACAACGGTGCGGTTCTTCTGGACCTCGCTTCCCACTGCAGCACTGGGAGTGGGGGCTGGCTCTGAGCCTCAGGGCTGAGGGTCACACACACACATTTCTTCGTCATCCCATTCCACGTGATGGCTTTCTCTCTGGGGGACATTGTACCAAAGGTGCTGCCCTGGTGCCACGGGAATTCCCCTAGGCAACAACATCCTGGGGTCTTTCTTCTGCTAGTGGTGCATAGAATGACACTGTGTCTGAGCATCTGCAAGGCACTGTAAGGTCAAGGGCATGCCTGCACCGAGGGCCAAGGGCATGCCTGCACCATGGGGCAAGGGCATGCCTGCACCGTGGGGCAAGGGCATGCCTGCACCGTGGGGCAAGGGCATGCCTGCACCGTGTAGAACACGGGTTATACCTTAGGCTCAGTTTCTGGGTTGTCTCTTCTGCTCCCCTTACAGTTCATTTGGTACCAATCTAATGGGGCTCTGAAATTTTTGTTTTGTCTTAATATCTGCTAGAACAATTTCTTCCTCATTACTCTTTATTTCTAACATGTTCCTGGGTCTTTGTTTTTTCATTGCATATTAACCTTAGAATGAATGTTTCAAATTCTCACCCATCATCCATATCAGTGAATGAATAATTTTTAAAAAGCTCTGCTGGGATCTTTATTGGCTCTTATTAACCCTATGGATGCATATGGGAAGAATTGATATCTTTACAATATTCAAAGGCTAATATATTTTCTAATGAAAGCTTGATACATTTTATCATTGTAAAGACTTTTATATTTTTGTATATTAAGATTTTATTCATATAAGTTGTTTTTCCATTTCTCTGGTTAGTGCTATTTTTTCCTTTTATATATTTTAGTGCTATTAAGAATACGTTTTGTTTTTCATTAGTTTTCTATTTGGATATTTTTGGCATACAGACTAGCTAATACTTTTTGGATTTCGATTTTGTAACTAGCCTTCTGAATTTTCTTAATCAGTATCAAACTAAATTTTCATGATTTTAAAGTACCATCAACTTTGAGATGGATCAAAATTTTAAACACAAATTGTTTAGGAAAACCAAAGAAACACTGCCATGTTCAATGAATGCGTTCTGATGTTTTAATAAATTCTCCCTCTCCCAGTGAAGGGACTTAGAGTTACAAGCAGACCATTTCATTGATGTGTAGAAGCGGTATCCTGTCTTCTCCTACTTTCTCCTCCTCTCTCTGATGGGTTATTCTTTTCTTTATTTTTTTCTTACATGTAATTTAATTGGCTAATGTTGCCTTTTATTTTAATGGGGAAACCTCCACTGCAGTGCTTTTAATTGCCTACGCTTTCTTCAGTGTGGGGAAGGTCGTGTCCTTTGTGAAAATCTGCTGAAAGATGTGCCTTCTGTTCTTCAGCCAGAAGCAGGTCTGCCCCATCCCAAACCCTGGCACCTGCACTTTCTAGATCCTTCCAGCCTCAGAGGCCTCCAAGAGACGCCCAAGTCCAGGAAACCCAACTAGGAATTTTTTCTGTAGAGTTTTACCTTTTAGAGGAATGTTAAATGTTAATTTAATCTTTGCCTGATTAGGACATTCTCTTAATTTCTGTTTCATGTTGCCTCTTGAAAATCAGTCATTAGTATTGAATTCTAGTAGATACCTTTTTTCAATCATCTTTACAATTTTAGATTTTCCTTGTCAAGTTTTAAGCTTTTCTTTTTTAAGCAGTTAGAAGTTTTGAGCAAACAAAAAGTATATTGTCTTTAGTAGGGAAGATTAATTATCATTTTGGTCACTGAGTGGGTGGATCATAATCCAATCAGCTTTTTCAGTGATGTACCCCTCCCTCCTTGGTTCCTACGCTCTCTGGCAAATGTACTTTTTCACACTTTATTATTTTAAATTTGTACATGAAGACATTAATTCTAGTAGTAATATTCTAAAATTAGAGAAACAAAGATTTAAATACAGTATTAAATATTTAAAAGCAAAAATAGGTCTTGCTTCATACTTATTTTAAATCCTTTGCCTGATAATTCCAAAATCTGTGCCATATCTGGGTCTGTTTCTGATGCTGGTTTTGTCTCTTTGGCTGTTTGATCTTGCTTTTCAGTGCGCCTTGTAATGTTTCACTGAAAGTCAGACATGAATGGCAGTGGGAACTGACGTAAACACGCGGTCAGAGTGAGGGTTTACGTTCCTCTGGCTGGGACCTGGGCTGTGTGGAGCATTCGTACCCAAAGCTTCCAATTCCACTACTGCCTGGGTTTTGTCCCCCTCTTGATGCTGTGCTTTGCTGTGAACTCCTCCTCAGATCAACGCTGCATCTTGCAACTCATAAAGCTGTGGTCTGCTGTTGCTGTGCCAACCCTATTGGTGTGGGGAGGAGACCATTCTGCTATCTTCTGATTAAATCTCAGTATTTTAGTGCTTCTCAGTGTTGTGAACTTTACAAGAATTTTGTGGGTGAAAGCTCCTTTCCCCTCTGCCCCTGCTCCTTTCTCTGGCTAGAGCACCCCCAAACAATGTCCTTGAAGCCCTGGTTCTTGTTGACTACATTCCCATCCCTACTACCACCCCCCACCCCCCAATTTAGGTGTAACAGGAAGTTTGGAGGGACATTGAGTGGGGAGGAATGTTCTTCCTCCAGTTGTGATAAAGCTCTATAGTTGCAGTTTCTTTCTCTGGAGGGGCCTGTGTTATGGAGGCAGCTTTGGGAAAACAACACAGGGGCTGGAGCCATCAGGAATAGTTCTCTATTCCCCCATGAGAACCTGGTGGTTTTGTCAGTGGTCATTACATCACAGTGCAATGTTTGCATGCCTCTGCTTTTGTTTGGGGCTAAAGAATAATGAAGCTAGGCTTCCTGGTGTTACTCGTGGTGCCTGGTGGCTCTCCGGAAGTCAGAGCAGAGATGCCCTTCCCGCGTTCCATGATCCAGGAGAGGACCCCCACCATAAACACACACAGCCCAAGGGAAATGCCAGCAATTCAAAACGAAAATTCATCGTGATAAACAACGGTCATTTTGCAGAAATAAGAATGAGAAATAAAAACTTTGAGATGAACTGAAACAAGAATTAAATTGCTAAATTGCACCACAGAGGTCTGTCGAGTTAGGAGTGGGAGGGCAGGATGGCCCCTCTGACCTCGGACCAGCCTGTACAAGCCAGGAGGGCACCAACCCACCCTCCTTCAGCATGGCAGACATCACTGAAAACAGGACAGAAAACCAGGCTTCATGCACACCAGTACGTTAGAGCCAAGCAGTTGGCCTGAACGAAATGCATCCAGTTTGCAGCCCCACCTCAGGCACCTGAGCCCGAAGTGAACCTGCTGGAATGCCTCATTTTCAGGAGCACCCCATTCAGCTTCCAGAAGCAAGGCACGCAACCCCAGGGTCAGAAGTCAGTGCTTCCGAGAGTTTCTTCTCAGTGTCAGTGAAAGAAACAGTCAGAACCAGCCCCAAACCAGACTCACTGAAAGTCACGGGACAGTTCCTTGTCTAAGGGTGGTGGCCGCATCCTGTGGCAATGTCGGCTCTGCCGGTCGAAGCCCTCAGAACTAAGATGTGCTGAGTGGTTTCCGATCCAGTGGCCATGTGGACCTTCGAGTGGACTGGGCTCCTATTCAGATCTTAGAGCTCATAATGAGTGATGGTCATAAACACGGGCCCAGGGGGACCTGAGTCCAGTGTCGGCCCTGGGGCTTGGGGACAGTCAGGAACTCACCCAGGCGCCTGGCCTCTGACGGCAGGCCACGGCCACGCCCACCTCACAGGTCTCCGTGCTAAGCGGCCGACTCTGTGCGGCCTGTGCAGACTCTGTGACCCAGCCTGTTAGCTGGGAGGTGCCCAGTAATAAGCAGGTATGGGCTCTAGTTTGACCCCAGTTTTCCTTCCAATTCAATCAATAGCAAAGCTCTCTCTTGAGAGCCATTCATTTTAAAGAATAATTTTAAGGCGTTCAATTTGGTTTCAGTAGTCATTTCTAGGCTGTGTCTAATTTGTGATCTAATTTAAGTAAAACAACAAAAACACACCATTTTAAGAAGAGTTAAGCTAAAAAAGAGTTTATGGGTTAAACCAAGCTTCAAACAACTGGTTTGATAAATTTTGTGTGTCATAAAAAGAATGGTCAGGAACCAAGTTGAGATAAGTGAGGGTCGGGGGGACACATAGAGAAAAGAGAGGGATGCTGGCTGGGAAAGTCGAGAGGGGCCCCGCCGTGCAGCCCAAGTGGTGCCAGGAATCAGGCACCTCCCTGCCCAGGTTGGCCACCTTCCTCTGGCCGCCTGCCCCTCAGACGGGTTGGGCAGGACACGGGGCGCCAGGGTGCCCCCCGAAACTGGAGGCCGGAGCTGGAGGTTCAGCTGAGCTCCCTGCCCCCTCCCGCACTTCTCCTAAAACTGCCGCTTGAGACAAAAGGAAACACGGTTTTCACATCCGGATTGATGCAATTTTCTTTTTCTGTTTCTGAATGTATATTAGGAATTAGGAGCCCTTAAAATTGAATTGAACAAACAGTCGCTTTCTCAGTTCTCACTGTGCTTCCCTTTTCTGTCGGATTCTGCTCTCACTTTCTGAACAAGAGGAGAAGTATTAGTTTGGCTTAAAAAAGTGAAAAATGGACAGAAACCTGTCCTCTCCTCTGGCTCTTAGCATTCTGGGACGCACCTGTGTTAAAATATGAAGAAATAAAACAAATATAAATTATGCATTTTCCAACTTAATTTAAAATGCATTATGCTCTGCTTTGTTCTCCGGAATTAGTCTTATTAAGGGGACAGATCTGTATGGATTAATTTTGAGTCAGTTTATTCACTTCTTTGTAATTCAGTGGCAAGGATTTTTGTCCCCAGGCATCAAATTAATTTTTTTTTACTGTAAGTAACACATACGAAATATAGACCTCTTTTGTGTTATTTCTTTGTTTACCTAGCAACACATCCCCATATCATGTTTCCACCAAATCTTAAATCTCTCCCTTTTAAGAACAAAACTTTCCAAATGATTTTTAAAGCAGTGTAACCGTTGTCACAATATTGGAGTTGAGCACAATAATGCCATTATTCCCCGTCCTGGTTCTCATTTATACAGAGCCCCACATGGCCGCCCTCCAGTTCAAACTCAGAGGCCACCAGCCCCGGCCCCTGCCTTCCCAATAATTTTGGCAACATGTGAACTGATATTTTACGATGATTTCAAATATGTACCAAATCATCGCTTTTAAGTATTGTTTTAGCACAGTAATTCTTTGTTCCGCTTAGACGTTCTAAATCTTTGCTTTTTCCCCCCTTAAACTGAGCAAGAAAATAGTCTGCATTCTTAATTAGTCTTCTTTAAACAAAATATCCTTTCATACGCACTAATAAAGACTAAGGATCATGCCTCTCTTGTTTAAATAACTGCTTGCTGTAGTATAAAATTGTAAGAGACACGATGCAGATCAAGTTGCGGGCTTGAAGTGGGGAAGAGGAACAAGGCTTGCCATAATAAGCAGATTTTAATGATTTACTATAAATCAGCATTTTTGCGCTGTCAGTGAGATTGAAGAGGCAGACAGCCCCTCACATGTCTGCCGAGCAAATGTCTTCCTGATGAATCATGTGCCCTGAATCACTGATCACAACACTCAAACGCACATCCAAATAATGAGGAGACACACAGCCTCTGATGGCTGCTCGGCGGCGGGAACCGCGTCTTCCCCGTGTGGTGCCTAACCCTCCCATTGATCCTCCGGGTCATGCGTGGGGCGGTGCACGTGTGGGCGGGTTACCCGTGGATGCCCTCGGTGAACTGGACTGCGGAGGTTTGCAGCCGCAGCCCCATTTCCGATGAGACTCTCGTCTGGTCTGGAGGAGACAGGGCTGGAAAGGCAGGCTGCCATCATGAACCGAGATACGGAACCTGGCCACGGAAACCCGTAGGAGCCCCAGCTAACTTCTGTTGGGTCAGAGCCGTGTTCGGCCTGTCTCATTGCTCCCTTAATCCATGTCTAATATTCCTCCCAAGAGAGTCCTCGGCAGTGGGACCCATCCCTGGGGAGGGAAGCCCTGCTGCGCCCCCAGACTGGGCCAGTGCGCTGGACAACCAGGCACAGACACTTCGGGCTCAGATCCGGAGCCCACCCTGGACCCGGGTCCATGGATGCTCAGGAAGACGTCCCGGCGTCAGCGTCACTGCCCCCAGTGCCGCCTTCAGCCCTCACTCCTCTGCACCGCTGCAGCCTGACACCAGCACGGCACTTGTCCCTGGTTGTCCTCCTACTGGTCGCCCATCCTAGTGCACTGCAGCCTCCTCAGTTGCAAGGTCAAGGTCTTCCCTGTTTTGAAACCATCGCAGTATCTTGCACAGGCTTTGTCATGACCTGCCCACCCAGTGAGTGACTGGCAAGCGTCCCCGGGACCCACGCTCTCACAGACAAACCGCAGAGCCCTGGGGCAGCGACGGCCAGTGTCCTTTCGCCAGATTGTGGCCCTGCCTCCTCTGGCGCCCACAGCTCAGCCCGACGCCAGCTGAGCGTCCCCAGGGCAGCTGACCTCTGGAGAGAGAAGGCTGTGGGCGGTGCGGGGAGGGCCTTGGAGGCCAGCGCTTCCTGCTGGGGATGGAAACGCTCACAGTGTCCTTGGAGATTTTATTTTAAATAAACCCAGAATGGACCCAAACTCCACCCTGCACACGCCCCGGGATGATGACGAACATGGTCGGAACGCTGGAGCTTTCCTGGGAAACACCCTGTCGGTGAGAGAGGCCCTGCAGGCTGGTTTTGGACCACGTCTCCGTGTGCCCTGGGCTGGACCCAGCCTTGGTGATGTCCAGCGAGCCTGTGGGAAACTCAGACGTGTCCGTGCTCACCCCGGGCCCTGTGCTCCTGCTTTCCGCTCCTGCTCATCCCCTGGCCACCCTTCTCTCATGCCCAGCTTCCTGGGCAGGCTGGGCGTCCCGGGGTGTCCAAACTGCCACACGGGGAGCCTACTCATTGTTGCTTCTGGGGACGCCCTGCCTCCAGGAGTTGAGTGCCGGGCGGACCCAAAGCCTGGCTTCCTGCTCGTTGTGTTGCCGCCTGGGGGATACAAGCACAGTGTCGGCTCCCTCTGGGGAGGAACGGACGGCCGCTGGCGCCCAGTCCCCGCGACGCGCCGCCCGGTGTGGTGCGCCCGCTGCTGCCAGAGCAGGGCGCCGCGTGCCCGTGGGGGCGCCCCCCTCCTCTGCTGACATCCGCAGGGCGCCGCGTGCCTGTCGGGGCGCCCCCCTCCTCTGCTGACGTCCGCAGGGCGCTGCCCTCCCCCAGCCCTGTCTGGGCGCCCACGGTGCAAGGAATCACCCACTTCTCTGCCCCAGACTGCCTTGGCTATTTCCTCCCTCTCTCCCTCTTTCCTTCCCTCCCTCCTTCCCTCCCTCCCTCCCTTTTTCCCTCCCTTTCTTCTACTAGTATTTAGTAGAAGGCACTTTGCCTTCCCTTGGAAGACACCGTGGTGACAGCCGACGTGGGTCCTGCTCCCACGAAGTGCCAGTCCTGTGAGCGTGTCCCCGAGACCCAGCTTCTCTATCTGGTCTCATCTGGTAATGAGGAGCCAAAGTGCCGCCGGAGCGGGGAGGCGCTGGGTCTGTGCGGGCATCTGCTGTGTGCCAGGCACTGTCCCGTGACCGCAGGGACCTGGTCAGCCTGGACAGGCCCCCTCCAGGGTGACTTCCGAGACGCGGCCTGTGTGGTTGCACGGGACCCCTGCTCAGAAGGACCCTCACTGTTTGATGCTCTGAAGTCACCGTCTTGAAGGGGCCCTGTAGTTTCATTTTGTGACATCACACAATCCCTTCTTTCAAGGGCTTTCATGGTGACCCCCGGATCCCATGAGTTAAGTGTGAATTCCTTAAGTGTGAGGGGCTGGTGTCTCCTTTAGGTTTCTGGACAGGAGTGGTCCGTGCCCCGGGCTGTGCCCTCAGATAGTCAGCTCATGGCCCTGTTCATGGATGGCCTGCACCCCTGCACCCCTCAGGCTGCAGCCCGGCCTCCTCAGGGGAGAACAGAGGGTGTAATTGCCCGAGGTGATAGGTTGCACCGTGCCAAGCACAACGCCTGGCTCAGAGGAGTGCTGTCACTCCCTCCTCCGCACCCATGGTCCTGTGCAGAGGCTGCGGTCACACGCACACCAGGACGAAACTCAAGTTGGTGACCACCATGCCAGAGGGAATCTCCGCAAGGACAGAGTGTAACGCCTGCTGTGGTTCCACGTGGACTGCGGGCACGGTGCCCACCAGCCTGCCAGGACCCGGTGTGGAGCAGGGGTGCCAATGAGAGGACTGGGGCATGCGGTGGGGACGGGAAGGGACGTGGTTCTGGGGTGGTGACCACACGGGCTGGTACGAGCCAGGCTGCAGGAGCCTTGTCAACACAGCAAGGTACGACGCCCGAGCATCGTGCGGTTGAAAGCATTTCAGCCACAATGTAATTATCTGCCCAGGAAAAGAGGGGTCCCCTCTTCTGGGACAGCCATCCGTGTGAGAAGAAGGAAAATACACTCTTTCTAGGTCAACTTAAAGGTTAAGTGGAGGTCAGCGAGAGGGACAGAGGCGTCCTGCCTGTGGGGCGGCCCGCTGGCGCTCACCCAGGACTTTACTTTGGCTCTAATGTCATCTGGGAAAAAAAACAAAAAACGTGAAGCAGATAATTGGATATTAGTAGGCATACCATTTCAGTAATCTTAGAAAATAAAAACAAAAGAGTGATTGCGAATCCAGTGGCAGTCACTCTAGAAAGATAGCAGCGTGTAACTCCCAGTTTCTCAGGCTGTAACTTTGGCATTACGCTAATTTCTCCATTGCTCCAAGTGCAGTGTATACATCTGGCTCAGAATTTATCACCCCCGTTTGTATATATTACGCCAGCAGCAAGAGCCATCCTCATGACGCGAATGCTGGCGATTAGGAAAATGGGCTCCGTGTGGGTCCCGCGGCCTCTGGCCCCAGCACCCGCGTGCACGCCCCCCGCCCCAGGCACATGTGGCCCAGCTTTTGCGCAGCATCTCCAAATGGCATGGTCTGATTTCTGCAAGTTGCTGGGGCCCATTGTCTGTGGATGTAAAAATCAATGACCTACATAAGATTTTGATTTTGCACTGGGAATTGAGAGGGGGGGAGAGAGAGAGAGAGAGAGAGAGAGGCAGGCTGGGAGAAGCAGGTACAAAATAATAAAATAGTCATCTTAAAAAATATTAGCATGTTGGACTCAAAAATATATTGTTTAGAGGATATCTGCTTTTTCCTTGGAACAGGAATATATTCAATTTCATGGTCACTGGATTAAAACAGTTAATTGCATTAATGTATCATCGAGCTGAAGGTTGCTGGTCAGTCGAAGGTGGACGCTTGCTCGGCACAGAGAGCAAAACCCCACATTTCCGAGGCTGCTGCGAGCCACCGAAACCTCTCGGTGTGTATTCAGCCCTTGTTTTTATTTTCTTAAAAGGGAAAAAAAAAGGCTCAAACTGCTGATTTCTGCAGAAAAATCTGCAAATGAACTGTTCTATTAGCACAAACATACCAAAGCCTTTAGAACCCCTCTCTTCAAAAGCATAATTAGGTATTTATTTCAGACATACTAACATCTTTGCAGTAGCTAATAAGATGCAGCCCATTTGAATATTAATATAATAAATGATTAAATTAAACAGCAAGATTCAGACTCAGAAATAGCCTTTATAGGTCCCAGGGGGCCACTAAAACCGTCCCCATCTCTTCCACCGTCCCCACAGTGCAGGGACATGATGCACGGGGGTATCTGTCTCCTGAAACACACAGTTTTACGCGCTGCTATTCACTTTTATGACTCTGCAGTTTGAATCCGGGGCCCAGAGTGCCGTCGCCATGCTGACAGCCCCTATTCCTGCTTCACTGCCTGCAGGCAGCCCGGAGACACTGCTGCGCCTGCCAAGGCCTCGTCCCTGCCTGTCCCCACCCACTACGTGCCCAGCAGGCCAGCACGAGGTAAACAAACCCACAGCCCGATTCACAAAAGCAGAAGCTGGTTCTGCACAGCACACTTCCCAGGCCCCCTTCTGTGTGTGCGTGGCTGTTCCACGAGTCCACATAGAACGTGTGCCTGGTGGGAAGGCCACAGCTGAAGCCGGGTGTGCAGCAGAGACTGCCGTGCCAGGACTCACCAGGAGCTCAGTGCCTCCGTGAGGAGGGCCCTCCCCCGGCTCCACCGGCACAAGAAGGAAGAGGCCACGTCGGCAGTTATAATTGGCCATTATTCCAATAAAGGTGTTTCCCTTTTTAAATGAGTTCATGAAAACTGCACACTTTCCAAATCCCGTGAACCTGAGAAGTACTAATAAACATCTGGCCATGCTTTTTGCTTAATTAGCATTCCTTAGTTTGCACAGAAGTCTGCTTATGTAAAACAAAGCACACTCACGCACACGCGCGTGCGCATGCAAGGCTCTGCTCTGCGAGCCACCGCCCCTCAGAAGTCCCAAGGCGGCCTCCCCTAGTAGTTGGTGAGAAATCCGGTCTTTGTCAGCTGAGCTGCAGGAGATAAAACTCCTGGACCTGCAGCCCTGCCTCCCTGGGCAAGACTCCGGTCCACTGTATCGTACCTGGGGATCGACACGCTGCTCGGAAATGCTCGCATTCCCAAAGAGAACATGGGGAGCGTCGGAGGTCAGCTTGAACGAAACAGGAAACTGCACAGCCCAGCCTCAGGCGCGTCCACGGGCCACGTGGCGGTTAGCCACAGCCCAGGTCTCCTAGGAGCCGTCCTGGGTGATGATGGAGACAAACTGGCGAGACGCCACTGTCTAAATGAGATAAAAGAAAAGTAGGAAGAAAACTCAAAGATAAGTGGTGCAAAGTAAATCAAAACAAATCATCTCAGCAAACTTTATTCACATCTGATACTGTTTTTAGAAATTAAGGTCAGTTTTGCAGAACTAATAGGGACTCGTCCCCATATATCGTGGGCACCCTGACAAGCTGGAGGGAAGATTTATGCTTCGTGGCTGCAGATGCCAAAGGAAGATAGGCGAGATCAAATGGGAGTGCATGATAACACATGAAAAATGGTCCCCACAGCCCATAAATTAATTGAGAAAAGAAGGTTGTCATTATTTGAACATGCGTTACAATAAGTTGTGGGGGCCAGATGGCGGAGGACAGATAGGTCCACAAAGTTGGAGGAATTGATCACTGAAAAATAAAACAAGATCTTAAACAAGCGCATGGCCCTGGGCAGGTTAGAGGAGGGATGTGCTGAGAGGAAAGGGCAGATTAAAGAGCACAGGACGGAGCACAGCGCGAGCGGGCACCCTCGGGGCTGCGGAGGCCACAGGAAGAGCCGCGGCCGGCCAGAGGGACTTGCACTGGGGCAGGACTGCCGCACACCTCAGGGGCCACTCCATTTAAAATGTGTCCTTGTATTAAGCCACTCGGCTTTGTTTGGGGCTTTCTGTGGCAAGGACCCTCCCCCCATTTTAGTGGTCTCAAAACAGGGCTGTGATGAGTGGGCCCCAGTCTTGCAAATCATAGTTTTCTGCTGTTGCCTCTTGAGCTAATTCCTTTCTGGAAATTTCAAAACTATTTGCCTTTGGGGACCTGTGAGGGGTGGCTGCAGCTTGGGGGATTTCTTTGGGGGAGTGGGGGGGGCTCAAGGGGCAACCCGATTGGTGTCCCACAGCCATAGGACTCTGCATGCCCTGTGAGGAGGCCACATGGCCCAGCCAGCACTGCCCACCCCTCAACAGCATTTCTGGGGCGACCAGAGGCCACAGCGGGGCTGTGCTAACCTCAGGCTCCCCGCCTCCCTCCCCTCTTCCTTCTTTCTGTTTTTCATTTCCTTCCTCTTTACTAGAATTCCTTCCCTCCTTCCCTTTTACATTTCTTTCTCCTTTTTTAAATCACGACTCCTGCTACCATCTGTAACTTCACCCATATCCGTGAAGCGCGGGGAAGGAAGCGGTGCGCTCCATATGCAGGGCTGCTCAGCGCCTCGGAGCGGCTCCGACTGTGGGCGCCCACCGCCCCAGGACCGCGCAGAAGCTCCATGTGCTGCCCGCCGCCCACCCGCACAGGATGCGGGCCAAGGGCCTCGGAGGCGCCGATCCCGCCTCTCGGAGCTCCCGTTTGGCCTCTCGCTCCTTGTTTTTCAGCATCTCCCCTCTGCTTCCCTCCTGCGCGCGCACACACACACACACACACACACACACTCTGCCCCAAAGCTTCAGGCGTGGCGTTCACATGCTTACACGGCGACACGAGCACTCTGAATGGAACTGGAGTTGCCCGGGCCGTGGCATCGTCCTCCTCGTCCTGGTGGCAGCGCACCCAGGCCCCTCGCACCCAACGTCTTGGCAATGGGCTACCGACAACAAAAACACACACAGAGCCAGCCCCGGGTGGCCGGAAGCTCAAGGCCGCAGTGGCAGTAAACAGTGTGTGTGTGTGCACACACGTGTGCATGGAGAGTGTGTGTGGGGCGTGGGGGGCTGGAGCCAAAATGTGCCAAGCTAGCAACATCAAGGCAAAGCTAAGGGGCCTGTCATACATTCGCTCTCACGTTGTTAGAGGTGCACCCACGCGGGCGGGACTCACCGACATGGGGCCCTTCGTTTTGAGGGCTCCAAGGGGCGTGAAACTACCCTGAAGACAGAAACATGAGGGCAGCACACGTTTCCAGAGAGGAGACTTGCCAACAGGAGTGATTTGAATTCTCTGCCTGGAGGTTGATTTTTGCCTTGTCGCCATAAAGACGCCCCCTCCCCCCCTCCAGTGGAGGAGGTGGGACGAGCCCTCTGCTGTGTGGCTATGTCTTAGGAGAGACTAAAAATGGATGAGAAGTATGGGAGAAATGATCTTCAGCGCTTTCAAAAAACAGTTCGGAATAGATGAGCCAAGGCCTTTACATGTTCAAAGAAAGAGGGAACAATTTTGTGGAATGCTAAGGCAGTGCAAAGCGAATGCTAAGTAGCTTTTATCCACCCAAAACTAGGCTTATTCAAATGCGTGTCTTGCTTGCTTTAACTAAAGTGAAATTTCTTAAATCCAGCTGTAGCCTATGGGTGGGCTGCGGGGGTGGGGGCCCTGCAAGCCCCTAGCAGCTTCCCCAGCAGAATTTTGTGTCACTTTAAAAGCAGAGGAACAGCTATTGACTTTTTTTAAAGACGAATTTGGCAGATTTCACATGATCATTACATTTCTCAGGACGGTTAGGATGCGGCTTGCATGATTTATTCAGAACAGGGTCCATTTTTAGCTATATTTAAGTCTCCTATTTGTTATTTAACATGTGCTTAATGTTTTCTGTCCCTGCTGTGCACAGCTGCAAGCTGCGATTTTTTGGCAATTTTTGTGACTGGGAGGTGATTTGTGCCTTTGCAGCTCACCTGTCTATTCTATGGCCTGCTGCTCGGATTTTTCCCCAAACTTGTAGAAATAAGTGATTCTATGTCGCAACTTCTGCTTCACTTTGCGGGGTAAACACAGAAGTTGAAGGGACACAACCAACCGTGACAAACCTCTGAAAGGGTTTTTAGAAAGACATCGAGGGAGCTGGGGTGAATGGGAATTTCAGGAAGTTTATATTAAAACAAAGTGATGCCCCATCTGATTGGATTGAAGCTGGCAATTTGGAAGAGGCTCTGTCCTCCAGTGAGAATGTCTGTTGTGGCTAAATGGGACGCTAACACCATTCTCCAGGACCTGTCCAGGTGGGAAGCAGCGCCGTATCTGTCACCCACGGCGGGGAGATGGCCTCCTCCCGCCCCAACCAGCAGCAGCTGGCCAAGCCTTTCCACAGCAACCATCGCCTTAGGAACGAGGCCGTCTCAGGAGGAAGACCGACTCCTTCCAGCACCAGGTCTAAACCGCCCCACGGCCATCGCAGCACAGCCTGCCCCCACCGCTGCCCAGGTGGGCCGGGGAAGCCAGCGACCCACGGGCACCTGCAGCGCGCCAGCACTCCCTCCCGCCCGTCTGCATGTATCGCACGTGTGAGGAGGCGGCCCCTGAGTGCTGATCTGATGCAGGCGAACACGGCGATGGCATCGAACGGCGTGGTGATTTATCGTTTCAAAGCCTAAAGAGTCCTGCGTAATATGGCTTGATGCGTGCCAGCCCTCCCTCCTGAGGGCCGGCGGCTGAGAGCCGCGTGGCAGGGGCCTGAGCGTGGCCTCGCACTTATCTAGAGCACACGCCCGACCATGCTGCAGAATTGAATCTCTTCCTCACCATCTCACTGACATGAAAAATATATAATACAGTAAATGATTAATGCAGTTATAAACTATACCTGAGATAAGATTTAAGTATTCATATTTCTATCATGTTAATACAACGCGATAAACCCATGAAGCAAACTTGACCAGGGCATTTGTTATTCTGTCCGGGGTTCAATTATTCTTTGTCCAAATACAATTTAGGGGCTTGCTGTAATGCAGTCACTCGGAGGACGGCATTATGTGTTTCTGGGAGATAATAAGCGGCCTCGATGGTCGGCCTCGAGACCAGCTCCTAAGAGGCCCGGAAACGTGCGGGCGGTGAGCGTGGGCCCTGGGCCGGGCACGCCTCCTGCAGAGATCGTTTGCCCCTGGGTGCCAGGCCCCGGGCCCCCCTCCTTCTATAGGAAAGTCTCCCGTGGAGGAGCACTGAGTCGCCGTGACCAGAGGAAGCTTAACAAGCGTGCTGCCCTGCCTGGCACGGCCTGGTCGTTCTGTCCCTGTAGGGAAGCCCCTTTTCGGTTGGCTCTAAGCAGCCCCATTCTTCCATTGTCCAAATTGCTCACACACGCCAATGCGCCATTTCCCACCCACCTCATTATTTTTATACTTCCGATGATGCGATTTTGATTTTCAAATGCCAGCCATTTATAGCTTATTCTAACGCGCGTGCGCACACACACGAAATTAAGTGATTCAGATCTCTGCCATTAGCTGGGCATGTGGCCTCACTCAGCTGAGGAAGGCAGGACGTACAGTGGTCACACGCCTGGGTTGTACCCCCCAGCTCTGTCCCTGATTGTCTGTGAGACCTTGAACAAATGGCACCCCCTCTGTGAGTCTCGGCCCTCTGTCGACGCTGGCACAGTAACGCTTCCTACCTTCGGCGCTCCGGAGCGTGGCATGTATTAAGCTCTCACCAAATGCTTGTGCTTACTGTGTGGTGTTGTGTCCTGACTTCCCAGGACAGTGAGCTGACACGACAGCAGGTCCAGTGACAGTGCCTCCTGCTCGGACTGGACAGGAGCCCGAGCTCTGCATCTCGAGCCCAAGCCCCGGACATAGCTGCCGCTCTGAGAGGTCCGCCACCCTTGGCGCCCTGCCCACGTTACAGGCGGAGCCCAGACCGAGGACAACGCTCAGTGAATACATTCCCCATCAGAACCCAGTGCCTCTCCTGCGGTCACTAGATCTGAAACCTGTGCTTTGGCAGTGATGCCCCTGGATGAGCCGTGACTGCACGGTGCCAAAGGGGGCTAACGGGCCACATGCTGAGACCCAGCGGTCAGAGACGCGCCCTGACTAGCCACTCATCTCTCCCCGCAGCTGGCCACCTGGACATCTGTCCCTGTCTGGAGCCCTCCTTTCTCTGTTCAGACCTGGGAGTGAGCAGAGCTGTGTTTTCTTCCATGAGGCTGTTGGGCTGTTTCCACAGTGGGCTGGCCCGTGCGTGGCTGACCGCTTGCACAGGGGGTCCTCCATCGCCCAGTCTCCCCTGCCTGCCGCCTGCCTTTGAAGCCCTGCTAACAAGGAAAGATGTGTTTTAAGGTAAGATACTTAAAATATTACATTTTAAAAGGGTTTATCCATCAAGGCTGAGACCAGATTTTCTCTTAAGAATGTTTTTAGCTGGGACTGAAGAAGTGTGTAAATTCCGTGAAGGTGGCCACATACCTGGGACCAGTAAATATTTGCTTAACGGATGGACAAATGGAGGTAGGTGAGGGTGTTTTCAAGGAGGGCGCTGCGGAGCCTGGAAAGGAGCTTCTCAGAGACACACAGAGAGCTCGGCACAGAGCAGGCGTCAGGGAAGAACTGAACTGAAGGAAGCAGAGGAGAGTTGGCATGGAGACCTCCTGTGCCACCCTCAGAAACTCACACAGGTCTTGCTGCCAGCACAATGTGCCTCCCTATCCTTAGCCACACCGGCTCTGGCTTCACGAAGTGGCTGTGACCTTGCCCCTGCCCTCTTCCGGTTCTCATTCTTTTTTTTTTCTTTCTTTTTAAAAGATTTTATTGGGGAACTGGGGGAGGGGAACAGCGTTGGGGAATCGGGGAAGGGGAACAGACGAGTTGCTGTCCTTTGGTTCTTCAGTCTAGTTGTGGAGGACGCCGCTTCACTGGCCTATGTTGGTATCATCATTGTGCTCTTCCCGGGTGAGACAGATCAGTCACCATTGGATGGTGGCTCACAGAGGCTCATGACAGTTCATACCAGCTGCCAGCCGCTCACGCTGGCTGCCGACCACTCCCTGTAGCCCATGGCAGCCACTGCAGCCCCACTGCAGCCTATGCCATCACTGGCGACTCGTAGCAGCCCAGCTCCAGGTGGAGCTGTTGTTCACCATCTTAGCTGTAGAGGGCGCAGCGTCACTGGCCCTCATGTGGGATCTGAACCGGGGCCCTGCTGCTCAGAGCTGGTGGTCCCAAGCCAACTCTTAACCAACGCGCCACACAGCTGGCCCAGGTTCTCATTCTTCTGACATTGTGTGTCCCCTTGTATTCACTGGCCCTCAGGCTCCCAGTCAATGCCTTCTGAGCCTAAACATCCATTGTCCCTATGGTAATCCCACGGATATGGCTGGGACCACTCTCCAAAAACCATCTGGACAGGCTTCCTTCCTCCCCCATTTTACAATGAACAATCAATCCAATGTTAAAGGGGGCTACAGTCATCAGACTATTTTAGCAAATAAGATGGATCAAAATTACCTTGTGACCCAACCATTCTGCCCCCTGCCCCCTGGACTGTTGGGTTTAGCACCGGAAGCCCCATTTCTCAGGAAAATGCTTGGCCCTGGTCAGCCAGATGGACAGCCATCCTACTTCTGGCACTGTGCTCTAAGAAATAATCATAGATGTGTGGCAAGATTTAGCTACCAAGCTTCTGCTGAAACATTGCAAATGAGCTAAACATCAGACAATAAGGAAACAGCCAAGAGCCGTCATCTCTGCATACAGTACGCTGCACTGCTGCCATGACACAGGATGCATTGTGGGAAGTGTGGAGACATGCAGAAGGTGGGAGGAGTGTGCAATATATAAGCCTATATAATGCAGATTTATGGGAATATACACAGTCTACACAGTACAGGGTGCATAGTCTGCTGGAGCCAACCAGCCAGTTCAGTCCTGGCTTCACTGCTTACTAGCTAAGTAATATGGGGCACATTACTTAACTCTATCATGCCTCAGTTTCCTCATCTGTAAAGGTAAAAGGAGAAAGATTTATACGATCTGAAGAGAAACCAGAGTATATAGTTTCCACATCTACAGATACAGGTAGATAACAGTACCTGCCTTGTCAGGAGTGAGGATTTAATGAGTTGATAGAGGCAAAGAGCTTGGAACAAAGCCTGACAAATAATCAAATAATCACAGATGGTGGTGATGGTGCTGGTAGTAGTGGTAGTAGTAATGGTAGTAATGGCGGCGGTGGAGGAAGTGATCACTGAGTCCGTGAGACATGCCAGGCTTGAGGCTAAGCCCCTGTGCCTTGGCTCGCTTCATCTTCACAGAGTCTCTCTATAAAGCACTTTGGAGAGCTGCCCAAGGCCCCGAGCTGGCAAGTGGTGAGCCAGGATTCAAACAGGGGCCCTCTGACTCTTATAATCAGTACTAAGAGCCACTGGGTGGCCCTGGGTGACACCCTTGGGACCTTGTTGTCTGTATGTGTGCACAGGCCAACTCAGTGCTGGATGGACGTGTGTTTGTCAGAACCTCACATCTCCTGAGACTCATTAGCATTTAGCATGGGCAGCATGCTAATAGAAGAGACGACACTGACTGAAATTTAGACTCCTGGTTGTCAGTTGCAAGCAATGTCTTTACAAATATGCTACCACTCTTCTGGATGAAACCGACATTTTTTGAGGGCCAAGAAGACTGACCATCACAGCCCTGAGAGTGCAATCCAAGAAGGCAGGAACAACCAGCTCCTTAGGGACAGAGGAAGTACTTCACGGCGAGGCGGCCCCGGTGTCCAGCGCGTGGAGGAGGTCTGTCAGCACGAAACCCATCTGCCCAGAGCTTCTAACTGGCTTTCAAGGGAAGACCCTTGTCTTTAAAGAATTCACATCTGAATTAATGGAGAAAAGTTTATTTAACAGTTTCATCAAACAGGAAATGCAGACCAAACCCTAATATTTTTATGTACTTCAAAGATAGGCTGTCAATCATAAAAGGGTTTGCAGAAATCAAAATCGAGATTACCAATGTGGATTTTGAAAAAGCAGCATGCCCATGAACTCAGGCCAACAGTAATTGAACATGAAGAAAGCATAGGTTCAAATTTTGATAACTTTAATTGTGATTTAGAGGAATAAACCAGAATGAAACTGAATGAATAACTGAAAATTTTATTGTGGAGTAAAAACATTTTTGTGTTCATTGAATATAGTGCCACCCTGTCTGCAAACGAAGAGGCTGTGGTGTTTCTTATGGCTGATAGTGTCATTGAATTTAGGCGAGAAGGTGTGTGTACATGTGTATAAACTGATATACTGCATTCTATTATACATTTGTTAATTATGCACAATATATTATCTCTTACTGCATCTATATCTATATCTATATCTATATATATAGATATAGATATATATACACACACACACACATCTCAAAGGATTTGCAACAAAATATGATCATTATATGTGGGTAGCGAGTTAAAGACGTTCTCACATTTTCCCTTGTCTGTTTCATCTGAATTTTCTCCATTATGCTCAATGACAATACCCTATGTTAGCAATAAGGGCACTCACACAGAAGAATGCGAAGCTCCCCAAAGCCAAGCCTGTGCGGTCCAAAGCCGTCTGCTGCCTTCTTTCTGCGCTAAGCCGCACGCTCACGCTCACGGGCGCTCTTCCTGTTACGTGCACGCAGCAATGCATCATCAGAACTGCATCTGAAGTCACACCCCTGGCCACTGGGCTGTCAGGGATTAAGATGGGTGTTTCTAAATTCTGGGGGACGGGCTACCTATTGAGCCGTAGGTAGTGCCTGCATTTTGTTACCCGTGGTGACAGCTGCCAATGTGTGAGTGAATGTGAAATGTCAAGTTCTCTGGCACCATTCCTGGAAGAATCTGTAATTTACCCGCTCCGTCATGTCACTCTCTGAAGCATTGCCTGGGAGACAGGCTGTGACCCACCTCAGATCTTGGCGGAGTTTTCTTTGAGGTCCTCTGAAGGCCACATTCCCATCAGGGTACTTGGGTGGGGACCATCGCACCCATTTTCTCTTGAAATGCTCCAGATTTCTCCTGGGAAAGTGAAAGGTGTCTTTGTCGACGTCGTGTTTTTTATGCCTGCGTTTCTGGGTGAAATCCCATGAAGACACGAAGCGTGAAGTGAGGGGTGCTGTTCACCCCTCCCATTTTAAACCATGATAAAGTGGCAGGAGCCCTCAACAACCAGGAGGAAGAGACGCCTGGGGAGTGGCAGGAGTGAGCAGAGTGACAGCAAGCAGCTTTGGATCTGCCGGAAGGCTCGGAGGTGCCTGCCATTTTCCTTTCTCTTTTTAAACACCACTGTAGTCAACAGAGCCACCTAACCCAAGGCAGCGTGTGCTACTCTTTTTCAATTGCTACAAATGAAATGCATAATTAAACGCCATAAATTCAAAACTGACACACGGATGATCCTACTACCTGATCAAACAAAATAAGTCACTCCGAAATGTGGGGAGGCAGGAGGTTCATTCGCAGGTGAACACGCAGACCGCGCGTTGAGGGGCTGCAGCCACACCCAGCACCTGACAGGCTGCCTGCAAACCCCTGCGCCTGGAGCCCTTGCTCAGCCCCCACCTGTGTGTCCTGGGGTGTGAGGGATGCAGGCAGGACACCCGCAAGCTCCAAGCAGCCAGCTCCCAAACAAAAAGTGTCTGGGTCAGACATGCATGACTGGCCAACTAGTCAAACAGCTGGACAGTGAGATGGCAGGATGATGGGAGGGTGGGGTGAGCGCGGACAGGCTGTGACTGGGTTGCAGGCTGCAGGCTCGGAACCACTGTGCTCTGGACGCGCCAGCAACGTTCATTCTGAATGACTGACTCACCAGTAATGTCCACTCACCTCATTATTTAATAGGCTCTGAAGCCTCTTCAGTCCCGATTGCGCTCTTAAATGCTCTTAAACTCACACGTCCGTGGGACGCGTCCCCTCGGACACACCATCAGCACTTCAGCCGGCAGCTCATGACTAAACTGATTGACCGCTGGCTTGGCCAATGGGAGAGAGAGAGACTAGAGCTACCCATCCGGACACGACTGGACTCTGAGCCCACAGAGCAGCTCCGAACCGTCAGTGGGCTGTCCTGGGACCCTTCTCATTTATCTGTCCCCAGTCTGCCTCCTGCTGTCATCAGAGATGTCTTTGTAAACATGGGCTAGCGATGCCACCCTCCCCTTGGAATGCTCGCTGACTCGATCCCAGCCGTTTTCACGTGCCCGTGGAGGACCCCCTGACACTGTAGAAGGCAACAGTCAAGCCACAGGGCTGTAGCACCCCTCTGTCCACCTGCCGCCCGGGCCCGGAGAGAAAAGCTGTGCTTGAGCTTCAGGGGTCCACCTGACAAGGGCTTGAATGTGGCGAAGTGTCTTTCCTGGCCATTGTCCACTTGTCACGCCCCTGTGTCCTGAGGCTCAGCTCTGTCCACAGCCCCATTTTGGCCATCTCAGCCCAGGGACAGCACCGACAGCAGGGCCAGTTGGTGCAGCGGCTGTTCACCTGTTTGGTTACCTGGCAAGACTGAGTGGCTTGAGGCTGGGACCCTTCTTGACCTACTTTGGCACTTTGTCATCATCCAGCATGGAAATTCCGGAGACTCCAGAAGTGTTTGTTGAATTCAAAAAGCTCTGAAGCAATTATCTGGGCAACACAGACAGGAGAGGGCTATCGCTCGTGTGTGCAGCACCCGGTGATGGAGGCTGCTTCCCGACACGGGAATGACGCACCTGGTACGTGCCTCCCACCCCTCACTGCTCACCTGGGCCAGACAGCCTGCAGGAAACCCGAAGTCTGCAGAAACTTGAGGCTGTCAGCCTGTGGCTCTGTCAATCACAGGCTTTCACCAAGGCTGATTCATTAGTGGGGTAAGAAAGCCTTTAAGAAAATGTTGTCAGAAAGAATCAATCAACTTAAACATTTTAAAGTAAAACGTGCGTCAGTCACCATGGCAAGGCTTTCATACTGCAGGGCATTCCCTCCCGGTCTGCAGTGGGAGCCCTGGGAGCGAGGCTGTCCTAAGGCCTGGCTGGCCCTGGGGCATGGGCAGGGGGACATCAGCCCGGAGCCTGGGTGCCGAGGCCCACGGACAAGGGCTGCACGTCTCCGCTCGTAGAAGGGACGATGTTGTTTCACGTCCTTCATGACTCACGGCACAATAAAATGATGATTTGGTCCTGTTTTCTGGCTGGCGTTGGAGTGTCTTTCATTGATTCTTGGAGGAAAGGAAGGAAGGAAGGAGGGAGGGAGGGACCTTTAACGGCGCTGGGCCTTTTCAGCACGTGTCACTTGGTTCTCAGAGTGGCCCTCCAGGCCAGTTACTGTAGTCTCTACATCTGCTCTTCAGAGATGTCGTGGTGCTTCCTTACGGCCGTGCGGCCTGGCAAAGGCGTCCTCACAACCTGCACTGACTTCCGTCACATTTTTGTAAAAGGCAAAACAGAAGAAATAAAGACCATTAAATAAAAGTAGAAATGCTTCCCTTAGCATGCAGTATCTTTCCAGGCCCAATAGGATGGAACAGACCAACCTTGAAAGCGAGTCTGGGGTGGGAGGTGAGGCGGTAACGGGGTGAAGGGAGGTGCGGGGCAGACATGCCGGGACAGCGCGATGGGGCGTGGCTGCTGTGAGCTTGTCTCCGGTCCAAAGTCCATGCACCAGAAGCTTCGAAAGGCCAAAAAGCAAACTGTCAGAGAATGGTGCAAAGGAAGGTTTACTGATGGAGAAGGTGGGAGCCCTAGAGGCGCCTCAGACCCATGCTGCTCGCTGGACCTGGTCAAGGGTGTTGAAGGTTTCGGGGGCCAGGTGTGTGCTGGCGGCAGTGTTACTTGGCAGACCTGGGAGCCTGACGGTTTACGGTAAAGGGGCGTCAGCCCCGAATTCCTGGACAGCGGACCCTCCGCTTCTGAGAGGTTCCGGTGTTCAAGTTCTGGACGTGTCGGTCCTTTGGTTCCATGTGTGTGAGTGTATGTGAGTGTGTGTGAGTGTGTGTGTGTGTGTGTGTGTGTGTGTGTGTGTATGAGGGAGTGTGAGTGTGTGTGTGTGTGTGTGTGTGTGTGGTGGGGCGATTGGTTCCGGGTGCAGCTGGAGGTCACATTGGTCTCCTGGGCGCTCACTTTGGCTGCATGGCCTGCGGTCTAGGTCTGCTGTCTCTGAAAAGCAGGTCAGTGTCTCCTTCGCTGGTTCTGTGGTTACAGACTCAGCCAGCAGGGCTCTTACCTGGGCCAACAGCCAAGGGCTCTCCAGAATAGCTTTTCTTGGGTGGAAGTTAGTTAATAAATCCAAGACGATGGCAGTATTGTGGTTACCAATTTGTGCTGTCTAATCCTCTACCTTCTCCCTTATCCCCACCTCCTTCCCAACTAGCCCTCATCAGTTTTCCTCTATATCACTGAGACTATTTCTGTTTAGTTTGTTCATTTATTCTGTTCTTTAGATTCCACATATAAGTGAGATCATATGGTATTTGTCTTTCTCTGACTGACTTATTTCACTTAACGTAATAGTCTCTAGGTCCATCCATATCGTTGCAAATGGTACGATTTCATTCTTTATAGCGAAGTCATATTCCATTGTGTAAATGTACCACAGTTTCTTAATCCAGTCATCTACTGATGAGCATTTCGATTGTTTCCAAGTCTTCGCTATTGTAAATAGCGCTGCAATGAACATAGGAGTGCATATATTTTTTTGAATTAGTGTTTTGGATTCCTCTGGGTAGATATTAAGAGTGGAATTGCTGGGTCATACGGCAGTTCCATTTCCAGTTTTTTGAGATACCTCCATACTGACTTCCATAATGGCTGCACCAATCTGCAGTCCCACCAACAGTGCAGCAGGGTCCCCTTTTCCCCACAGCCCCGCCAGCACTTGTTGTTTGTTGATTTGTTGATGATAGACATTCTGACTGGAGTGAGGTGGTATCTCATTGTGGTTTTTATTTGCATTTCTCTGATGATTAAGGAGGTTGAGCATTTTTTCATATGCCTGTTGGCCATCTGTATGTCCCCTTTAGAGAAATGTCTCTTTATGTCCTCTGCCCATTTTATAAATTGGGCTGTTTGTTTTTTTTGGTGTTGAGTTTGATCTGTGTTTTATAAATTTTGGATATAATCCCTTATCAGATATATCGTTGGTAAATATCTTCTCCCATTCAGTGGGCTGCCTTTTTGTTTTACTGATGATTTCCTTTGCTGTGAGAAAACTTTTGAGTTTGATGTAATCCCATATCTCTGTATAGCCATGGGGATATGAAAGACAGTTTGGGGAATATAGTCAATAATGTTGTAAAGATTTTGTAGGGTGTCAGATGGGCCCTTGTCTTATCAGGGAGCCCACTTCATGGACGGTGTAGATGCCTGACCACCACAGTGTACACCTGACGCTGAAGCTGAATAATATTGAACGTCAACTATAATATTATAATATATATATATATATATTCACAGGAGGTGGAGTACTGCACAGGGAATAGAGTCAGTGGAAATGTAATGGAGCTATATACGATGTCGAAGGGGTAGCAGATTGGGGGAGAGGGGAATTAACACTTTGTGAGGGGTGCAAATGTCTAACTATTACATTGTTTTGTATATCTGAAACTAATAAAAAAAAATCCAAAGCCAAATTATACTTTGAGGTAAAAAGGAAATTTCTTGAAACTTATAATACATCCCCGCTGACGGAGTGAAAGAACGTAAGTGGCTTCGCCTTGTATTTGGTCTCCTGGGAACTCAGATCGCTACATGGGAGCTAACCAGACATGGGAGGCCTCAGGGGCTCCGGAGGAAAGCCTGCTGTGCCCCCCAGGAGACCCCCTCCAACACCTGCCCTGCCAGCCACACTCGGCCACTGGGATCAACGCGGCCCAGATTTTGACGTTTGCTCAACAGCCAACACCCTCAGCAACAGAGAACCCAGCGGTGCCCACGCTCGTCAAAGCCGGAAGGGAGGCTTGGGAGGGGGCAGTGACAAGGAGAGGAAAGCAGAGGCAGTGACATCGAAGGGCTCAGCGTGGGAACACCTGACACTCCCCACCCCTCCCCCGTGGTTTTAATAAAAAACATTAAAGCATTTTCTTCATAGATTTTCACGAGACAGTCCAGAATGTCTTCCCGGCAAGTCACTTTCGGGGACCGACATGTTCGGCGTGTCCACAGAGCCGCAGAGGCCTGCACACGCCTCCTCCCCGCCCGGCCGCACCTGAAATGCCCTCCCCTCTCGGCGCTGCTGGGGTTTCCAAGGGGCTGCAAGCCTCTGTGGTTGCCACAGCCTCTCTTGACCTCATGAGGACATGGCACAGTGTCTACGTGCTTTTGGAAATGGGGACAGTGGTGGTAGCAGGGACAGTCAAATATCTATGATATTTACATTTCAATTTATAGTGAATTAGAGTTATTTTAATCATTCATTTTATTTTTTCAAAAATTGCCATAATAGCTGGAAGCCCCATTGGTTGTCTTATGTGTCAACACACATGTACGTGCACACACACACACACGTGCACACACACACACACGCATGCACACACTCACACACATTTCTATTGTACCTGATTCTTTTTTAAGCACCCTGGAGGCTCAGAAGTGAAAAGGAACTTTACGTTACATAAATACTCTTCAAGCCCTTTGTAAAGAAAAGGGTTCCTGCCAATTGGCCCCCTCCATCTACTTGGTCACTTCTAACAACGGGAAACTCACTTCTTCTAGAAACAGCAGGTTTCCTTTTTCAACAGCTGACTGTTGGATTTGACATAAAGACGAACTAGAAATATGTACTGAATTCCTTTCCTGCTCTAGGCCCTGGACTAAGCCCCACACACATAGTATCTATTCCAACTGTAACGGCGGCTTTACGAGGAAGGGATTATGCTACAGGAGAGGAAGCTGATGCACGGAGAGACAATGATCACACTGTTAGTAAGTGGTCATCCGGGATTTGATTCCAGGTCTGCCAATTTCCAGGTCTCAGCCTTGAGCCCTCACGTTGAGCCCATCCGTCCGTCCTCTGCATAGGACAAAGCGAATCCCTCTCGCCCTGGGTACTCGGCAGGCTTCTCCAGAGAAACAGTGCCGATAGGGCACACATATCTGTAAGGCGAGCTTTCCTGCGGGAACTGGCTCGCGTGGTTATGGAGCCCGCGGTCTGAGGTCTGCAGCTGCAGACCAGGAGAGCCGGACCCTTTGTCAGGACCCGCACAGGCTGGCGCTCAGGGGGCTGCAACAGTGTCTGGTTCTGGTAGCAAATGCATGACTGTGCCTCCGCGCCGTGGTCTTCCTGGGGCCACGCCAGGGTCAGGACGCCGGAGCGCGCCACCTGTGCCGCTGCAGTGTCTGCCCGGGGCTGGCTCTGGAGAAAGGCAGGCGCTGCGCGCCCTTCCACAGCCTGGGGGTGCTAGTGGGCACCCCCACCTCAGATGGCTGGGTCCACCGGTGTTTCGCTTGATGCTGCCGAACTGCTTGCAAGACAGTTTCTTTGAGCTTCCTTCCCCCTCTGTGGAGCAGGGGGGTAAGTCAGGGAAAGCTTTTATGTGGCTGCTCGTTTCCAAATGCTCCTCTGTGATTGACAGCTCTGCATTCAGCTCCCCATTATGGCACCTGCAGATAATGAGATATCTTGAAACCGGAATTTCCAGCGCCTGAGCCTGCCAGGAATATTATCATCAGTGTTCTAGCAAGCCATTCCTGCTACACACATGACCTCTACAAATTTGAAATGTCAAAACACAGCCAGGAGCTCAAACCAAGGCCACCGGGTCCAGTGGCTATTGGCTCTGAATGTAGAGGAAGGAGGCCTTTCTCTCCGGAGAATTATGGATTACCAGAAAATCGTGATCTTTCATTAACCTATCTGTGTTTAGAATGTAGATAATGCCTGTCTTTTATCATGCGCGGAGCCTGTGTGGGGAGACCGGTGGAGGCCCCGGCGTTCCCCAGTGAGTCTGAGCCTGTGTGGGGCACGTCAGGCCATCAGATCCTTTGTCCTCAGTGGCAATTGGGGGCCTTAATTTTGTTGCTATTATGACCACTTGGATCTTGTTATGTCATCAGAGAGGCTCGAAGTGGAGGCACTTGATCCTGAAACTGGAATGTGAACGTCCTCCGAGGCCCCTCTCTGCCGTTTCCTTCCGCTCGGGGCTCTTAGCACTGGGTGGTGGAGTGCTCACCCTCCGCTCAGGTGAGCTGGCCTGCCGCTTACGAGGGCAGGTGCCCCATATGAGGGAGAATCAGCACCTCGGGAGCCTACAGGTGCTGTAAGTTCACTGGGCTGTTATGTCACCATGAACGTGGAAAGCAGAGTGCAGAGCAGCTGGGGGGGCGCGGGGTGGGGGCGAGGCTCAGAGAGCACGCAGCCGGAGTTGGCCTCGTGGACAGTGTGACTTGCAGCCAGGCTTGAACTAGATCGGAGTATGGGTCACAGGTGGGTGGGTTTTACCTCCAGATGCATCTGCATGGACAAGGACCCAAGGCCTGGAGGCATGTGGCACACTCAGGGGACAGCCAGCTGTGCAGTGGGCATTCCAGGGTGTCTGGGCACAGAGGGAGGCCTGGCAGGAGCCGTGAAAGGCTTAGCCCACAGCGGAGGGGTGGCCTCTCCTCAACCCCTGACGGCACTTTCTACCTGCCTCCTCTCTTCCCTACATGTTGCCGATGAACTCCCGGCCTCTGTCAGCCCACCTGGGCCGACCCTGCACCCCGTTTCTAAGGACATACTTGTGAACCACCTTGGGCCAAATTATAAAATTGTACTGAGATGTAATTGACGTACAACATTACGATAGTTTCAGGTATAATGATTCAACATTTGTATATATAGTGGGTCTTTGAATAACATCATCTCATTCAACATCATTTCTTTGTAACACTGATGAAGAAACAAACAAACAAAACGCTCCATTCCTGGCCAGGCCACAGTGGGTGTGGCGTGTCTGGGGGGGTTTCTCTGGGTCCTCCAGTTCCCTTCCACGCCCCAAAGATGTGCGTGTGAGTTGAACTGGCAATGTCTAAACAGCCCCGTGTGAGGGAGTGTGGTGGGTGTGGGTGTCCCTGCAATGCGATGGAAGGGCGTCCTGTCCAGGGGGGTCCCCCAGGGCCCAGCTCCACGATCCTGAACTGAAATAAGCGGGTTGGAAAATTATTATCTGTGTTTTTATTCATCTTTCCCAAATGTCTGTATAGCTCACATTTATCTCCATGTTTAATATTGGAAGTGTTTTGGGTCCCATTTAGAAGTTCGGTGATGTTTTCGTGACCAGAAATATATAGGAACTTAGCTCTGTTTCTATCTATTAGCCTGTGGTCAAATTGGTGTCATTATCTGCAGTTTTGTTCCAAGTCGCAGATCCCAAGCATCTACCAAGGATGTTAAGTGAGGACGTCCCACGTAGGGCCATGACTGTGACAAGGCAGCAGACACTCCTGAGAGCACTTCCTCCTGGTCCCAGGGGTGGGCTGAGGATGCAGCCTGGTCCCAGGGGGACAATAAGAACTGGGTCCGTGGTTTGGGCTGGTGCTGTCCTGAGCGAGGCATGCTGTTTCCAGTGGGACCTGAACGCAGGTCAAATGTACACTTAGCACTGTTGGTGCCACTTTGTCACCGCTGGGACAGCACCTGCCCATGGGTGATGGTAACGTGGAGGGACAAAGGACAGAGATGGAGTCAGGGAGTTTTCATGCCCATCATTTGGCCCCTGATTCAGCCAGGTCTGAGGTCCAGCTAGATTTTACACTCTTAGATTTCACACTGGGAGATGACAATTTCTTAAAAAAATTTTTTTCATTGAAATATAGCTAACATATAATATTGTACGAGTTTCATAGGGACAACATAGTTATTCACCTTTATATACCTAAAGAAGTGATCACCATGATAAGTCCAGCAACCATCTGACACCCTACCACACTATCAGGGTATTATTCTGATCTATTCCCTATATAGCAGTACTACATTCCCCATGCTGTACGTTACATCCCCCTGACTTACTAGTTTCGTACCTGGAAATTTGGACCTCTTATTCCACTTCACATTTCTCCCTTTTTTTAATTTATAAATTACAGTTGACATTCAGTATTATTTTATATTAATTTCAGGTGTACAGCATAGTGGTTAGACATTTATAAATTTAAGAAGTGATCCCCCTGACTAGTCTAGTGTCCGCCTGGCACTATACATAGTTTTTACCGTACCATTGACGATACTCCCTATGTTTTACTTTACATCCCCAGGACTATTTTGTAACTACCAATTTCTACTTCTTAGTCCCTTCACCTTTTCCACCCTGCCCCCCAACCCTCCCTCATCTATCACCCCAGCAAATCTAGTCCCCATCTGACACCATACATAGTTATTACCATATTATTAACTATATTCCTTATGCTGTACCATACATCCCCATGACTACTGTGTGTAACAATAATTTGTACTTCTTAATCCCTTCCCCTTTTCATGTAACCCCTAACCCTCCTCCCATCTGGCAGCCATCAAAATGTCCTCTATATGTATGAGTTTGTTTCTGTTTTGTTTGTTTATTTTGTTCCTTAGATTCCACATGTAAGTGATGTCTCACTGCATCTGTCTTTCTCTGCCTGACACTCCACTCAGCACAATACCCTCCAGGTCCATCCATGTCACCACAGGTGGCAAGAACCCATCCCCTTCCCTGGCCGAGCAATATTCCACTGTATATATGCAGCACCTCCTCTTCATCCATTCTTCCACTGATGGACACCCAGGATGCACATGTCCCCTTGAAGTACCATTTTGGGTTTCTTTGGATAAATACCCAGAAGTGGGATTACTAGGTCCTTCTTTGTCTCATGTTATAGCCTTTGTTTTAAAGTCTATTTTGTCTGGTATAAGTATTGCTACCCCAGCTTTTCTTTTTCTTTTTGTTTTTTAGTTTTTATCATTTCCATTTTCATGAATTATCTTTTCCAACCCTTTACTTTCCATCTCTGTGTGTCTTTCAATCTGAAGTGAATCTCTCATAGGCAGAATCTGTAAGGGTCTTGTTTTTGTATCCAGTTAGCCACTCTCTGTCTTTTGAGTGGAGCATTTGATCCATTTACATTGAAAGTAATTTTTTATAAATATATAGCTATTGCCATTTTATTATTCATATTTTTTATCCTTTTTTTCCCATATTAAAGAAGTCCCCCTAAGATTCCTTGTAATACTGGTTGGGTGGTAATGAACTCCTTTAGCTTTTTCTTGTCTAAAAAGCTCTTTATCTGCCCTTCAATTCTAAAAGATAGCTTTGCTGGGTAAAGTGATCTTGGTCCTTCTCATCACTTTGAATATTTCGTGCCAATCCCCTCTGGCTTGCAAAGTTTCTGTTGAGAAATCAGCTCATGGGAACTCCCGTATAGGTAACTAACTGCTTTTCTCTTGATGCATTTAAAATTCTCTCTGTGTATTTAACCTTTGGCATTTTAATTATGATGTGTCTTCATGCTGGCCTCTTTGGGTTCATCTTGTTTGGGACTCTGTGCTTCCAGGGCCTGTATGTCTGTTTCCTTTATCAGGTTAGGAAAGTTTTCAGTCATTGTTTCTTCAAATAGGTTCTCAATCCCTGGCTCTCTCTCTTCGCCTTCTGGTATCCCTCTGATGCAACTGCTGTTACACTTGATATTGTCCCAGAGGCCCCTTAAACTATCCTAATATTTTTGGATTCTTTTTTCTATTTGTTGTTCCAATGGGGTGTTTTCTGCTACCTTGTCATCCAAATTGTTGATTTGATCCTCTGCTTCATCTAGTCTGCTGGTGATTCCTTCTAGAGCATTCTTCATTTCAGTTGTATTCTTCACTTCCAAATGGTTTTTTTTTAATGGTTTCTATGTCCTTTTTTTATGTTTGCTGTCTCTTTGTTGAAGCTCTCACTGAGTTTCTTGAGCGTCCTTATAACTGCTGTTTGGTGTGTTACTTGTTTCCATTTCATTTAGTTTTGTTTCTGAGTTTTCTCCTTGTTCTTTCATTTGGGACATATTTCCCTGTTTCCTCATTTTGGCTGCCTCTCTGTTAGTTTCTGTGTATCAGGTAGATGTGCTATGTCCCCCAGTCTTGGCTTGGTGGCCTTATGTAGTAGGTGCCCTGTGGGGCCTTGGCACAGTCTCCCTGGTCACCTGCTCCAGGTGCTCCAGGAGTGTCCCTTGTGTGGGTTGTGTGTGCTGTCCTGTTATTGTTGAGCCTTGATTGGTATTGGCACATCAGTGGGTGAGACTGACCCTCAGGCTGACTGGCTGTGGGGTTTGCCCATGGCCACAGCTTATGGGCTGCGGTGAAGGGGGCGTACCCTGCTGAGTGGGATTCACCTCAGCAGCTGTGGTGCCTGTTGAGATTGCCCTCAGTGTTTGCCACTCATGGGGCTAATTGAGCGGTGCTGTTCTGTGGTCTGAAGCCATCCTCCAAGTATATTGATTCTGAGACACCTTTGGGGAGACTCTGGTGCAGGCCCACGTCACCCACTGCCTGTGACCAGCTGGGGAGTACCTGGTAGGAGCTACAGAGTGATCTGTGGTGGTTCACTGCCTGTGCTAATCGTGGAGGCTCATGGGAGATGCAACACTGCGAACCAAGTGCTCTGCCACTTGTACCAGGCCTGGGGTAGCTCCTCAAAAAGCCAGGACACCCCAACGTCTGCTGCCACCTGCCAGCTCCCTTAAGGTTCAGCCACTGATAAAGCCTTATACAGTATGCAAATTAGGTAAGGCAGGGTCTCAGGGAGTCACTACAGTGGGAAGAGTTGTGGTCACCAGGTTAACGTGGACTCTGGTTTGGTGCGAGTGCTGAGGCTGTAACTACTCAGCAGAAGTCGCAGAGCTCAACGAGGCCAGTTGCCACCTGCCTGGGGCCTGAGGACTCGGATAGTTTTCCAAGGAAGCGCGCAATGTGGGGAGGCTGGCAGGGCACAGAGAGCGCCTCCAGCATTGTGGGAATTGACTGGGTGGGGTCCCACTGAGTCAACAGGGCAGAGCTGTGGAGCTCACCAGGCCAATCCAATTCAGATTTGGCCGGAGGAGGTGGGCTCAACACATTAAAGATGGCGTCCGCTCCCAGCCGCAGGGGAGGAGAATCCCGCACAGGGAAGCTGGGGACTGTCCTCCGGCCCTCGCCCCGAAGCCACACGCCTCAGTCTGCCCCTGTATGTCTCTGAGGGCCCTCCGAGCCACCGTCCCTCTGCTGGAGCCCAAGGTGAGTGCCTGCAAGCGAGTGAATTTATGTGTGCTTCCTTTAAGAGCACGCCTGGGTTTCCTGCTGTTTCCATCGCACCTGGTCAGCCAGAACCCCCCCCAGCCGGGTGTGGGGCCCTCTTCCCAGCACCAGCGCTCTGGGCTGCAAGGCGGGTGTGGGGCCGGGCTCCCTCGCTCCTCTGAGGGGCACCTCAGGGGCCGAGATATCCCTCCTGGTTCTCAGCTGCTGCCCAGAGGACTGGGGCCCGCTCTGCGTCTGTGCCCCGCCTAGCAGTCTCGACATGGCTTCTTCTTGATATTTCTAGGCATAGGACTTCTGTTTGGCTAGGCTTCAGAAGGTTTTCCCGCTTGATTGTTCTATAATTTAGTTGTAATTTTAATGTGTTCACAGAAGGAAGCAGGCAGTGTTTATCTACTCTGCCATCTTGGATCTCCTGAATCAAGATGATACTTTTTTATTTGTTAGTTAGAACTCAAAATTTGAGTTGTTAAAACCCCATAGAAGCGCGACTTGCATGGTGGCAAACACTGGCACAGCTAATAGCTGTGTTCTCAGCACAGAGGGCTGAGGGTCACCCACTGGTACCTTGATCAGATAAAAGGACATTGGAATGAAGGGCTGTAAACCAGGTGAGGGCTACACTGCACATCTTGTAGGCACTTACCACCCACCCCTTACGTGGTCTCTCTGAGGCCCCAGGCCACAGCTGCAGGCGCCTCCACCGCCACTGCAGTGTGGACCTGCATCGCCCATGAAGAGGCCTCTAGGAGACACGAGCAATGGCTACCCAGCTGGACAAGTCAGACCCCCTGCTCCAAGGGCAGCTCCACGACTTTGCTGACAGGTTCACAGACCCACGGGTGCTCCAGCTGAACCCCAGAGCCCATGGCCATGTCCATGTGGGATGACCAGCACGGGGAGCCACCCGGAAAGAGGCCTAAGGAGTGTGGAGGTCATCCTGCCCAGGAGGCCCCGGCCCCAGCTGACAGCCGGCCAGCCAATGGCCCCTTCCTACTGCTCCGGGGGCTTCGTCTCCCCGGGGAGTGAGCAGTGGCCCCTGCTGGCCTGGGACATGGACATGGACATGGAGGAGTACCTGCCCTACTGCTGCAGGACCTGGACGGCAGGCTGTCCTCAGCACAGGAGGCCCATCAGCCCAAGGGGCTCTTTCCTGACAGGCAGGGACACTCAGAGTTGGCCAGAGAGGGGGTGCCATGCTCCCTCCACCCCCTCCCCCACAGCCAGAGGCATCCTGGGATTGGAGAATTGTGTCCTGGGGGTCAGAAACCCAGTGTCCCCTCCTGTCCCCCAGGCACACATACACACATACGCAGGCATACACAGAGATAGATAGATAGATAGATAGATAGATAGATAGATAGATAGATAGATAGATAGATAGATGAGATACAGACACACACACACAGAGAAAGATACACACACAGAGAGACACACACACAGAGAAAGATACACACACAGAGAGACACACACAGGCATATTCTCTCTCTCTCTCTCTCTCTCTCTCTCTCTCTCTCTCTCTCTCTCTCTCTCTCTCCTTTTTAAAGACACAAAAGGGTCTACCAGGGAAAAATCCTCTGAGCTCAACAACGGGGTCCCCTGGACCTAAGTGGAGCTGTGTGTCCCCCTGAATGGTTAATATTACTCCAGGATCCCCAGAGAGGTTTTTTTTTTCGTTCCTTTTTTCTTTCCTCTCAACTGTATCTGAGGACAAAGAAGAACTTGCAGTCCCCTAAATTCGTCTCCCACGGTAAAATGACAAGTATTGCAGGACAGACACGCAAATGTGCTCAAACACAGGGCACAGCCTGTCTCGTCAGGGCTTCTGCTTGTCACATATCTGGCAAGTCTCCGGCAGTCCACACAGGCTGGGACGCCGGGGGTCCTGGTCCCCAGAGCCCGGCCAGCCGCCCGAGGGGCAGGGAGGGGCGACAGGCGGTGCGGGAGAAAATGGCCGCCCTGCCGCGTGGCCCTGTCGGGGGAGCCGCGCTCCGGCCGGGCTGGCTGGCTCGCGCTAAGTACTAAAGCCGTGGTGGCAGTGGGGGACAGGAGATGAGAGACAGAACAGGGCAGCTGCAAATGAAAATCACCCTGGGGAAGGTTACAACTAGATAAAGTTTTCGACAATAAGATTCCAGAGACTGCTGACGGGAGCAAAGCTCAATATTTTAGTCTCAGTACAAATTTGCTTCAATCTTCTACAACTCCCATGCAGCCTTGCCCACAGCTGCATGCTGTAAACAACAAACAAATCTATTTCCATCAGCCCTGCTGATGCCAGGAGAAAAGTGCCTGAGCATAAGACATGCACAGATGCAAACCCTCACCTGAGCCGGGCGCTGCCCTCCATTTGGCCTCTCTAACTTAATATCGTTGTTACAAAGCTATTGGTCTCCTGGTAGCTAGCTGGCGCAACACACTGCCTGTTCTTCCAGCTAATCTGACAACTCCGATCCAAGAAGCATCAAGGGCCCAATTAAGAAGACACATCTTATCAAGGAGCTTATTTTGCATAACAGAATACAAATGACGAATAAAAATTTAATGTTTAATAACTTAGTACAAAGAGGGCTGTTGATATGGAATGCCTGGAATTTTTATGGAGGCTGTCAGACTTGTGATAAAACTGTTATATAGGAACACACTTGGCAAAACACAGCGTAGAATTGTTCCGTAATGGCGTGTGCATGATATTGCATTAATTCTTGATAGGGAACTAACTGTAAGCCTGGGAATCGGCCAGTTTACGGTTCAGTTGAAGACGGCGTGCATGTGTGCACACGTGCATGCCTGTGTGTGTGCCCTGCTCCGAAGGCTCGGAGGGTGTGGCTGGGTGTGTTTTTATGGAAGGGATGCTAAGTGCAATTTAATGGGGACTTTCCTGGGAGATGCTCGGCCCTTCACAAGGTGTTTGGGTGTGTCTTCTGGGGGCCAGCAGACTGGAAGTGACTGGGCGCCAACCGCCCTGGTGGGAAGGGCGCCCCGACGCAGAGGCGCACGCGGGATTGTCCAGGCTCTGCTTCAGGGACATGGGAGTTCTTCGCCTGTGCGTGAGGGCGAGTGGGTGGCCTGGGGACAGGCGCAGGAGGCTGCAAAGGGACAAAGCGCCTGTTCCTCTCGGACCCCAACATGTCTCCCTGGGAAATAGCTAATCCAGATCCATGGACTTCATGTCTGAACTTAACTCGCACATAGCTGTCTGCAGTTTCCCCAGCGCTTTGGCCAACATTAACCTTTCGGCGGTGTGTTCATTCAAGTATTACTGAGAGCCTACATGTGGCTGCGCTCTCATGAGAGGCAGCTCTGGGCTGTGGGCGAGCCCAGGTGTGGCTCCTGGCTCCACCATGTGCCGCCTGCATGACAATGAGCACGCCCCTGAACCTCCGTCACCCCCGTGTTCAGCTGTAAACCGGCTACGGCTGGTCCCCGCCTCTCGGAGGCAGTGACAGCCACTGAGGCGCTGAGCTCGGAGCCCAGCACAGCACCCCAGACTCGGCTCGCCCCACACGATCCGTGAGCCTCCAAGGAGCTGCGTGGGTCCCTCCCAAGCCCTGGCTGAGAGGAGCTTTGCTGTCCACACCCTGAATGGCTCTAGACTGAGCTGGAAATGCTTTCTGGATGTTGCAACTGTGACTCCACACATTTCCGAAGGTCCGTCAGAAGAAACAGCCAGGTTTTATTTTCAAAGTGTCCATTGCGAGGGCTGAACGCGTGCGGCCCTGGCATGGGACTCAGCCCTGTGCGGGGCACGTGGGCTGCTCCGTGCTCGTCCTGTCCTGTGGCATCAGCGTCGCCACGCGGGATACTAACTTAGTACCTAGTGCCTGGACAGTCAAAGGAAAATGTGAGCCCTTAGGGCTGTCATCATACTCTACAGGCAGATCAGAACTTGGGCGGGGCTTGTGTTCTTGGCAAGAAAGCCAAACAGAAGCAAACGCTGCCCTGAGGGCCACCTGTGGGCTATTGCCGAGGTGGGTACTCAAAGCAGACTTGTCTTAAAGTTACCACCACGGGGGCTCTCACACGGAGGGCCTGGGACAGAAATAAGCCCATGCGGACACTTGCATTGTCCCAGCAGGTACTCGTCTAGGGTTCACTGGAACAGCGCGGCCCATAATGCATCGTTTGCTCCCCGTGTGGCTCTCTTGCACACTAGCGGGGTTCCTGTCCAGCACACATAGTCTGTGCAGACTTGGGACGATTAAACGTGTGCCACTGCACCCTTAGAGTGGCCAGGAACTGAGAGCCAAGGGACGTCTTGATGCCGGCGACGCGTCCAGCTCCTCCTAGCTCTCACGCCAGCCCTCAAGCTACAGACCTTTCTGGGTCCCAAACTAGACCTAAATGAGAATAGCCTCAATGTGGTGTGAGGCCCAGAGAAGGGTTCAGGCCTCGCAGCTGCAGACATTAGAATCACGCTGCTTTCTCCTGATCCCACGGGCGCAGGGGATGCAGCGAGGGTCGCAGGGCACGCTGCCGTCGACACTGGCCCATGCACCCAAATGATTTCCTCCAACGCCAGCGCCCGGCCTGGGTGACCGTGCACACGTGTCCTGGCCCCAGTCAGGCACACAGCCACTTAGCATCTCTCACTCGTTGACAATCAGTCGCCCGGTTGCCTCGTTACTTGTCAGGGCGCTGGGTGAGGACTCTGGGTTATACTCTCTGCTAATTAAACGTGTCCTACCACCCTCTGACGCTCCCAGCTTCGGGGAAATGGATTTACCTGGGACGGCAGCCCCGGTGGGACTTGTCCTGTGATAGGAGAGGGATTGTCCCAGCCATCACCGTGACTCTGCTCCAATTATCCAAATATTTAATACTTGGACAGCGGCTCCCCAAATCCATAAGCCACATCTGTCTTCAGAGCAGACACAGCCCAGGGTGACCTGGAGAGAGCGTCTGTTTAATCTCTCGGTGCTTGGAGAGCCAGGCCCCCGAGCTGAAGGCGCACCATAAACCCACACACCTTAGAGCTCCGGTGCCCTTGCCAAGTCAGGCCTTTGACCCAGGCCCACGGGAGGGGACAGAGAAGCAGGCATGTGTGTGCCCCTAGGAGTTGCGAGAGGCGGGAACCTAGCAGGAATGGGTGTGGCCCATGGAAGGCTTTCCCCCAAACCCACTGGAAGCCTTTGGGCCTGGTGCCTGCCCACTGGCGCCCGCGTGACCCAGAGCTCCTGAAACTAACCGCTCCCACAGGTCAGACGGAGGTGACCAGGTGGCTGCCAAGGCCCAGAAGGCAGGGCCCGTCCCCCTCACAGCCCCTCACCGCACTGGCCCATCCACATGAGGCGTCTGTGTGACCGCAGCAAGCACGTGGAGCCAGCGTTCTGCTGCAAGGGACGCGCCGCTCTGGCCTCTTGCATTTCCTCTGAAACATGGAGATTCTTTGGTGTCAGGGCCCCGCTCCGGGCCCAAGGCCCAGCACCCGCACATGGGCAGGCGGCCAGCACAGGAGGGAGGCCGGGGCCCGCCTCTCCGCGGTGCTGGGCAGGACCGTGGCTTCCTGTGCCTCCTTCTCTCACGGGTGTGGTGGTGGGTTTTGTTCTCCGTAACGTAGCGAGGGTTTCCCATTTTAAGAAAAACTATGAAGCCTTTAATATTTTTTAAATAAATGCCTCTGGGCATCTTTAACATTAAAGCAAGCAAGTATGTGGTGCCACACTGTCTGGTGCTGAACTGTCCTCACAAGGATCTGTGGCCTTGTCATGCTGTCCCCAGGCCCAGCTCTCCTGTGCAGGATGTGCACAGACCAGGGGAAAGGTGTCCTAAGGGGAGGGCCGGCTGGCCCCCAGTGAGCTCTCCCTGTCGTGGGGCTGAGTCAGGCGGGGAGCTGGCGGCCCTAGTTCTGGGGGCTCCTGTCGGGCCCTGAGTTATTTAGCACGGGTCCGGGCGAGACCGCGCCCACGGAGCCCCGAGGGAACGCCGCCCCAGCCGCCTGTCATCTCACCTGCAGCAGGTGCGTGCGGTTTGATTCAGATCCTTCAAGTGCTCACAATTTTTTTAAGAGACACCAGGTTGAGAGAACTCCTCTCTGGAATTTAAGAAATAATGAATGTGGGCCTCACCAGCCCTGGCCTTTTCGAGTTCATAATGAAAATGAATGTTCATTTTTCCTTTAAAACTGTCTCAGGCTAAATGATACTGACGCTTTCAATTTTTAACATCATAATCAATAAAGGCTGCTTACGCACACTTTGCAAAACCATCAGTTTAGAAG
Source organism: Aselliscus stoliczkanus (assembly GCA_033961575.1). NCBI lineage: Eukaryota > Metazoa > Chordata > Mammalia > Chiroptera > Hipposideridae > Aselliscus > Aselliscus stoliczkanus. The sequence continues at coordinate 55,406,507 of CM066732.1, forward strand.
TTTGAAAAAAATCTGCGTAGGGCTGCAGCTTGCTGGCTGGAACGCTCTCGCACTAAATCTTCTGAGTTAAAGTTTTACTGGTGTGTTATGAGTAAAAATGCCTTGTCAGCCATCTGCCAGTTTTTCTCCTAACATCCATATTTCCAGCCCTTGCTAAACATTGGGAGCACGCGGCCACAAGAGGCCACCTCCACAATTAAACAGCCGAGCGTGGCAGCAGAGGCAAGGGCATGTCATGGGAGAGCCGCCTAGTATTAATTTTAAAAGTCCGTAAAGACTAGCGCTGACCCATCCAAGATGACAGACTGTGGTTAAATGTATGAGAAACTGTTAACCCCAGGAGACAAAATAGCAGGGGAAAGTAGAAAAGAAGGAAAGAGGAAAGAAAGAGGGAAAAAAACCCAACAAACAATGCACCCATGTCAAAAGCTTCAATGGGTGCTAATCACGGCTGATTAATCAGCCTCCACTCCGCTGATCCAAAAAGGTTACGGAGCCAATGATGTAAAATTAGCTTTCTTGCGAGTCCCTCTGACTTGGAGTCTGTCTGCTCATTTGCATCTTTTGCCAATGTTTACGAAGAATTCAGTTCATTAGCTCTGGAGCATAAAGTCAGAAATCGGAGGGGACTCCGCATTTTCTCGCTGCAAGTACTACTTAAAACAAATAGCATTTCTTCCTCAAACATTTATAGAATAAACGAAATGGCATTAATCACTGCAAACCTTCTATTTGTGAGGACAAAGAGGCGGAAAGGGAAAAATCCACCTCTGAGACCCACGGTCTCATGGTGGGGTCGCCCCACTCTCCTGGAATGTCTCGTAGTATCAGGGGCAAAATGTTAAATCACAGAATTAGCAGGAAGCGAGGGCAGCTAACGAACGAGGCTTGCTGCGCCGAGGCCGCTAACTTTTTATACAGCAGCATCTGCAAAGCTCAGAAGCAGACGGCTGCTCCTGAAAGCCCTGATTAAAAAGAGATGCCTGCCACATATGTACAAGCTGCCTGGGGAAATACCTGTTTTACCTGTGTTGGAAAATCTTGAAATCTGCCAAACAGAGGTGGTGAAGGCGGTGCCGGGCCGGCCCAGGAAGTCGGCCGGAATGCCCAGGGCAAGGTGGGACCAACCGGGCGAGGGCCTCTGCCTGCTGTCCAGCCCAGCACCGCGGGGCTCGTGCCGGATGAGGGCTGTGCTCAGAGAGGGGGACAAAGCCAGCCCAGCGAGCCAAGGGTGTGTGCAGCCCCAGGGCAGCCTTAAGAGGCCACACGCCACCCTCGGAAACGTGCAAGGCTCTCCATCCTTGGGATGGACACATGCCACCTGTTCAGACATGGCCCGTGCCAAGGGTGTCCCACTGCGCTGCCTTCGTGCAGGGTGGCCACAGGCCAGGGAACACCTTGAGGGCTGCGAGGGCTGGGACGGGCTGTGGCAGTGTGCAGGGCCAGACAGGTTCTACACAACGCGCTGGTGCTGACCAAACCCAGGACGTCTGCCTGTAGGAGTCAGGCACCTACGGCTGATCCCTGGGGCTCTGTCCACCTCTGTCCTCAGCCAGTTCATTGTCTGGCCTCTGGGCTTCTGCCTCTCTCTCTCTCTCTCTCTCTCTCTCTCTATATATATATATATATATATATATATATATATATATATATATATATATATATTTATACACACACACACACACACACACACACACACACACCCCCTTCATTCCGTAGCCTACAGACCACTCCTTTCCCCACATCTCTATAGAGAAGCATGGGAAGCTGGGGATACCAAGCAGAGCCCCACTGATAATGGCCCTGCTTCCCAGGGTTCACAGGGGACCACAGAACTTGAGCTACACAAAGAGGCAACCGTAACCTAGTTCAATGATGAGCGTCTCACCTCCTCCAGGAAGCCCTGATCTCAGGCTACGTTCCGGCCCTTTCTTTGCTGTGTGCTCCTCAGCCAGACACTGTATTTGAATGGCAGTTTCTGTGTCCTTCTTCTGGGTGTGAGCCTCTTACGGACAGGACAGGTCACCTTCCACCCGTCATCCCCCAGACCAAGCACTGGACAGTGCTGGGCAGGACAGGGGCTTGTGCAGGGAATGGGTGAGGCGTGGAGTCCACGCTGGCCCTCTGCCATGGGCCGAGGGCAGCAGGGCCCGGCCCTTCCAGCAACAGAATGTCACCGCTCAGGACCGGGCGCAAAGCTCTGGCCCGGGACTCCCAGGCCCCCAGGGGCGGGTGTGTCCCATGTGTGTGCTGAGTCTCGCCCGTGGCGAGGCGGCTACGGAACAGTCACAGCAAGACCCAGAGTCGGGGAATAATGTGGTGGAAAGGTGTTACCGCCGTCTTCCTTTGTTTCTGCTCAGCAGCCAGTTGCTGAGGCAGCCTGCCCTCCCTCCGCAGCCCCTGGAGCTGAGCCCCGACTCCCAGCAGGTGTTTGCAGGTGAATGAGGGAGCGCTGGGGGTCTCTCCTGTGTTAAAACAGCCCAGGGACTCAGTGCCATGACGGCCTGAGCCCAGGCCCAGCGTACCCCAGGTGCAGCCTGAAGGCAGCAGGGAGCCGGGAATGGTCTGACATCACAGTCGTTCTGGAAACCCCCGCTGGAGACCCTCGTTCGCCCCCAGCCAGTGGAGAGCCACTTTCCCGGCAGCGTTGGGGTCACCATTGCGTCCTGGGGGCGGGGCTTAGAGAAACGGTTAGCCCGCCTTTACGCGCCCGGGTACAAAATGTGTGCCTTTCACGTGTGGAGTCGCTGTTGGTGACAAGGGGCTGGACGCCGCTTCAGGAGGCAGTGAGACGCTCACTCCACGGGAAGGGGCGCCGGCTTCTGAGGACACACCGCCCAAGTCCGATCGCCTGCCTCATGCTGACCCTGGTCCCACTGCGTCCCTCTCCTGCTACCCAGAGCTCCCCTTGGCTCCAGGAAGCACTAAGCCTCGGTCAGCACCGTGGGGCCGAGTGGGTGGCGCCCAGGCCCGCTGTGTCTGGGCCTCCTGGAGCCCGGGCCCAGGTGGGCCCTTGCAGAGCTGTGGGGTCCGCCTGGAAGGGGAGGGGCCCTCATTACGGAGCTCCTGGGCTCTCCTCCTGATTCATCATGTTTTTTATTAGCGCTTTTTCCCTGATACACCTCTGCAGAAGATGAGCTTCTGGCAACAGCTGGAGAGAGTCCCTTCAGCAGGTGGAGTTTGGCAGGTGGGGTTTGGCAGGCGGGTTCCCGGATCCAGCCGCCAAATCACTCCAGCTCCACTTAAATGGGGGTTGGGGAGGAGAAGCTGCCACCGCCTTGGGCAGCTGGGCTGTCCCTGCCCTTCTTGCATGCGCCCAAGAAGAAATGTGACAGGAGGGGACAGGCCCCAGCGCTGGAACGATGTGTGTGGCCCTCGCATGTCTCCTTCCTGCCAGGGAGACTTCATCTGGGGCTGAGATCTCTCTCTGGCTCTAGCTGTCTGCTTCCTTTGTTCAGTGTTTGTGCTGTCTGTCGGACGGGGGTTAGGGAGAGGCTCTCCCCGGGACAGACGCCAGCCTGAGCTCTCATTTCTTCGCTCACTCCAGTCTTCCTTTTCTTGTTGCATTCAATCTGGGTTAAATGCAAAAGAAAATGGGGAAAAGTCAGGGCTTTGTTTTAAATCATTTTTAATAGAATATTTTTATGCATGTTTTTTTGAGACAGCATATGTGCAGCACCAGCCACATTTGGTTTTAAAGCCTCGTTCGCCTTCAGACTCACTCATGCAGGGGTCCGCCTGCGCTCTGCGGGGACAGACGACGCCACACCACAGCTCCCCTGCCCCGGGTGCAGTCTGGGCTCCTTTCTCGTGTCTCCCTTGCTGTGGCTTTGCTCACCGTGATCCTGGGGAACTGGCTGCAATCAGTGACAGGGACAGGTGGGGTACTGCCCCCAGCTCTGCAGCTGGGGGGCCCGGCAGCTCGCTGGTGCCGAGCGGGGGCAGAGGTTTGGGGCTTGCAGGCGGGGGTGAGAAGGCCTGTGCGCTGACGCAAGCTCTTGCGTGACTGTTGAGACGGGCGGGCAGTGGCGGCCGGGACGCCTGGATTCAGGTGTGTGCCCCGCCTGGGGCCTGCTGCTGGCCAGGCTGCCCTGGAGACGGCATGTGTCCACGACCCTCCGCCCACCACGGAGGGCCTTGGGGCTCATTTTCAGTTGTCGGCCAAGTATTTCAGAGTCAAGAAAGACTCAAAAAATCCCTACCAAATACGTTACCAAGTCCTTCACTTTCTGTGAGCCGCCATGTTGGCATATGGGAGGCGCTGGGGGACGGCTTTTCCGTGGGGCCTAACTGCTGCCCGCCCTCCCAATTCTCGGGGTGATTTGCAACGGGCTCTGAGCCGCGGCGCTGAGCGCTCCGGTGTCTGAGTTACTCCGGCGGCGAGCGGCAGAGGAGGATATATGTGTCCTCCTGGGGGGACACAACTCCGTGAACGGCGATAGTTGCATTTCCTTTGACATTTTTGGAGACACAACATCCATTCGCCTAGCAACTTGTATCCGCATAAAAATAGACAAAAGGAAAAAGGTAAAGATTATGAGATGCATTTCCCATAATATTTAATAATCACATTGAAACACTGCTATAAATTGGCTGCATTTACAAATCTCTGTTTCCTTTGAAAATTACACCCCAGCATTTAATTCACCGAAATAAGTCATTTTATACAGCACAACAATGTAGTAAAATAACTCATCTCGAATATGTGGATATGAACAGATTTAACACATCTGCACTGAACAAAATGAATTCATCTAAAAGCTGAGACGCTGCTGTTCTCTTTCGAGAGTTACCGATTAGTTCTCCATTGCCTTCAGTTTACTTGTTTGTTTTTGTTAAATGACTTTAGGAATTAGAAAATGAGAAAAGCAGAAACGCTGGCTAGGTTTTTCTCTCCTTGAAATAGGGGCAAGAGGCATAAATAATCATTTGTATGATACCTTGTTTCATTAAAAATCATATTTACAATTGTACGGAGACCAGGGAGAAGCCCCCATTCACTGAAGATTGTTCGGTTTCCTCCTTGGAAAATATTGTATTTCCATTACAGCCGTCTCCCAACAGGAGTCTAGATACTACGATTATTTTTGAAGTTGAATGTAAATTGCTAGAAGCAAACCGGGGTTCAGTGCATTGCAGCCCTGCCCCCGCCACGCACACCCATGAGGAAGAAGTCATTTGCAGACACGGGGAAGTTCCCTGGAAAATCTGGCGGGGCTGCGAGGGTGCGTGGCGGGCTCCCTGAGGCCCAGCTGTGCTGCCTGGCCGTGGTGGGCAGAGGTGTCAGGAGAGCGGAGCCTGCGGGGCTGGTCCCAGGCTGACAGCCGGGATGGCGTGGTGAGCAGGGACCCCGAGGGGCGGGAAGAAGCGAGCTCACTGTCCAGGTGCGCGTGGCCCAGCGAAGGGTCCTGAAGGGCCTCTCCAAGGCGACAGGTGCCTCCTCTGGCCCCGCCCCCACGGCTCTGCAGGTGGCAGGTGTCCCTCCACCACTGGGCGGGACGGGGGCTGCACTGGGCAGCGGGGTGCAGGACCCCAGCTCTGCAGCTGGGGGGGCCGGCAGCTCGCGGGGTCGGCGTGAGGGGTCGACGCCCCCCGTCCTGCACGCGCTGCCCGCCTGGCGTGGCGCCCGCCCTGTCCGGCTCCAGCACCCGTGGAGTGGGGACACGCTGGCACAGCTCCCTGCACGATTCTGCTCCTTGAACAGGCACTGTCATTTGTAACCGGGATTTTTATCAGGAATCCATACCTGCTGAGTCTTTCCAAAGCACTCAACCTAATCTTCACAGGGAAAGAAACTCCTTTGTTCACTCATTTAGTCAACCTGCGCAATTTATTAAATTGTATCAGGACAATGACAAGTAAACGAGGGGTGAGCGGATTCTGGAACAAACTCGTCTGATTCCTGGTAAAGGTCCCGTCAGCTGGTGAGCCCCGGCCTTGGGCTGTGGCCTCGGTCACCGCGTCTCCCAGAAGGAGCGGCGTGGCTGGCATCTCTGAGTGTGGAGCGGAGCCCCGTCAGGGCGTCCGGGTCGGGCCGGGCATCATCTAGGAGGGAATGCTCAGGCTGAAAACACAGGCAGGGCACCTCAGAGCTTGTCCTGGAGGTGACAGGGGTCTGCCGCTGACGTCGCAGAAGACAAGGAAGCCATTTTGCCCATTGCCTTATAGAAGCCCCGTCAGCTGTGGCAGGAAGAGGCAAGCCCCCGGCCCGCTGTGCTGTGCCCGGTGGGGCCTGTCCCTCTTGCCCCGCTTAGCGCAGGCGGCCCGTTTTCTGTGGGCTTGCCTGGGCTCGCTTTGGCCAATGAGTGTTGACGGGACACGATGTAACACAGGGAGCGTGCGTGTTTTCGTGGCATGACTTGCCGTCTCCCACTCCTGCTGCTGCCATGACGGAAACGTGCCCTGGGCAGCCACTGTCCCTTTGGCCTGGGGCCCGAGGGGCAGGGCCCGTGGGGCAGACCCAGGTCTGACCCGAAGTCTGGAGCTAAGTTGCCGCATCCAACCACGGCCCAGAAACGCATGGCTGCTGTCAGGAGTCGCCGAGGTTTCAGGGTTCTTCCTTACAAAGCATCACTGCAATGGGCGATTAATAGGGGCCGGAGGGCAGTGAGTGACGTGGGTGGATCCCCCGCTCCCCTCCCCCCGCGGGGAGCCCAGGCAATCTCCAGCCGCCGTCTGTGCCCTGTTTTCTTACTGGCAAGGTACAGAAGTTTTGGTAGAGTCTCAGGGCTCTGTGACCTGTCAGGGGAGGTGATGACATAAGAGGAGAGAGAAGGTCCCTGGGGTGGGGGTGGGGGGCTGGTTCCCGTCACACTCCCCAGGAGGGAACAGTCCACTTTGCAAGAGGCAGGACCAAAGGACACCCAGGGGCAGCCTGTCCCTGAGTCCTCAGAGCTCCCGCCGGCTTCCTCTGCCCCCCACAGGTGACCGCCTCAGCTCCCACCTCCCTGGTGGCGCCCCGGCGACTGCCAGCAGTCAGACACCTCCTGTTCAGAGCCAGGACTGGGCGGCGCTGCCTTGGGTGAGATTTCCCAGGAAGGGTGATTATCACGGGATCCGTAATAAGGGTGGACGAGCTCCCTGAGAACAATGGGACAGGCCTCCCTGTGCAGTCACGTTAAGGTGTGTCGCCGTCCTCAGCGACAGGGCCACTGCCACAAAGGCAGCTCCTCGCGCTAATTAGCAGGGCCCACCGCCTTACAAATCCACTGCGGCTTTCTTGGCACCAAGCAGCTGCTTAGGCAAAGAGCTGTAGGAACCTATTAAAAAGCACAGGCCTGAAAGGACAGACGGGGGAGGGGGTAAAAGAAAGTGGGGGGAGGGATGTCCCCAAGTCAGCGAGGCTCCCCTGGCTGGCCCGCATCCAGCAGGGGGAGGTGACGGCAGGAAGGGGACCGCCCCCCTCGGGCTGGGGCTCCGACATGCTCCTTGGGCCTTTTCCTCCAACTGCTCTGGGCTCTACAGCGGCTGTGAGGTAATGCCCTCCCGTGGACTGCAGCCTGTCACCGTGCCCTGTCACCCATCCAGTAATTACAGTCTGACTGATTTACTGACTGGCACCGACCATCCCTGCTCAGGAGCCGGCTGCCGCTGGTCTCTCCCCTGGCTGAAGTGACTTAGTGCAAAGAGGCTGCTGGTTCTCAGGCTGGGCTGTCACTCAGCGGCTGTGGGAACCAGGCAGACCGCTAGCAGAGCCCTCCCTGGCCATCTTTGGTTTGCTGTATTCTAAATATTTATTGCCACCCAGCACACGGACATAATACAGGCCGAGCTGCTGGGCCAGTGGTGGTGGGCCAGGGCGCAGTGGGCGGGCCACACTGCTGGGCACAGCCCAGGCCCTGGGAAGCCAAGGAAGTGCCATCTGAGCTTCGTGTACAACGGACTGTGCACTGGGGAGGACTCGGGGCTTCTCAGAGCAAGCACACTGTGCATGTACAGAAAAGTGGAAACGAGCCTAGGTTCCTCTCTGGTGGAGGCGGCATGGGCGCTGGGCACCAGGCACGGTTCTGGAGAGCCTGAACCGCCCGGCAGCCTGTGGGGTGAGAGCTCCTCCATGTCGCCTGCAGGGGAGAAGGCACCCTCAGCAGTCCTCACATCGCCCTGCTTTGCCACCTCAGCCCTGGGACCCGGCCTGTCTGTCCTAGTAGGCTTGTACGGAGCGCCCCTCAGAAGCAGCCGGCCTAGCTGCACCCCGAGCTGCCAGGGACCCCCTAGGGGCGTGGGGACCCAGTCCCTCTCTGGCACGCCTCTGCGCATTCTGCACTACTACGTGTAGTGGGGGGGGCATGGGCAGAACAGACGGACCCCAGGCTTCATGGGGCCCCCAGGTCAGTGGAGACCGAGATCTTCAAGAAAGAAAGGCCCAGAGCCCCCAGATCCCCACCTGGAGCCGCGCTGCGCGGGCAAGAGTGAGGGCAGAGGCACCCACAGGGGAAGCACAGGCCCCTCTTCGAGGCTCAGGGTTCAGCTCACGGCTCCTCCCCAAAGCAAGGTCAGGCCCAGGAGCCCAGGTGCCCCCTGCAAAGCCAAGGAGGCCCTTGGCCTCAGGGCCATGAGGGGCAGCAGGGCTCCCAGGGTGACTGCTTGGGTGTCTGGCCCCCAGATTTGTGGTAAAGAGCACTGGAGCCCACACTCCGTAGGGGCTGCACCTCTGTCAGGCCTCAGCCTTCATCCCCCGAAATCCCAGAAAATGGAAACACAGACAGCTGTGCACGAGCGCACTCACCTCGTGGGGCTGGCACAGTCGGGAGGATTTGCAGTGTACACCGGAACCCATACCCTTCACATATATCCATTAAACAAAAGATGTGTAATATCACACACACACACACACACACACACGCGCGCGCATTTTTAACACAAACACAGTGGCTGTCTTGTCAAGAAGGTGAAGGTGTGTTGGGGGGGCTGTGGGGAGACCCCAGGGGAGGAGAGGGGTTTTCTGGGCATCTTTGTTCCCCTGAAACTGCCTTCTTGGGGACGCCCATGCTCACTTTGTCTGGGACAAGCAGTCTTTGGAGGGAAGGACGTGTGAGGACGCCTGGAGGAAGGGGCGGCGGGCTTCACAGGGACCCCGGACGGCGCCGCGCCCCACAGATCAAGGTCACGGAGCCCAGACACGGCGCTGTCAGGCCACAGGGCAAGTCCGTGGAGAGCCGAGCATCACAAGAGCTGGGCCTGCAGCCCCTCCCCCGGGCTCTCCCCGCCACCCTCCAAAGCTGAGCGCTCAAGTGTCACTTTGTCTGTCCCCCCGGTCCCTATGTCAGAGCTCATGAACTGATGAGGACGACACCAGAGGCTTTACATGGAGGGACCTCTGCAGCCACCAGGCACCCTGTCCTTCGCAGCCCAGGCCACCGCCTCAAATGCTGGTGCGTTCCAGGCGTCCCCTCCGGCTCTGAGCGTGCCGACAGCCACCTGCACACCCGGGTCTGCTCCGTGCAGCTCACCAGAACGATGCACCAGCCAGACAAAAGCTCGGCCCCAGGCAGGGGCAGCGGCACAGGCCGGCTTGCTCTCCTGGGCGGCTGGTACTGAGCACCCAAAGGCCGTGCTCCATGGGCAGCAACGCGCCCCCTCGCCTGGTTGGAACCCTCCTCGACAGGAGGAAGAATCAGGGTGCGGGTCTGTCGCCCTCTCCTTTCGGGAGAAGCTGGGCAAAGGGGCCAGCAGAGTAGGAGTCCATGACCATTGTGAGCAAATCCACCAGTGGGATTTCCCATGTGGCAGCTGAGAGGGCAAAAGGAGAACATGTCCCTTTGCAAACTGTTGCTTTAGAGCACAGACCCCGTTTGTGAGCCGCATGGGGTGGGGGTGCAGGCAGGACGCCCACGGCAATGTCAAGGCCAGAACAGGCATATTTTACGGGAAGCAAATGAAGGCAGTTCAGCATCTGAGGCCCAGGAATCTTATCTTTCCTCTCCTTCCAAGAGACAGAATTTCTTTCTCCTTCATTCTTTTGTGCATCCACCCCTTGATTTTTTCCCTGTTTCTCCATCCCCCGGGCCTGTCCTGACGAGGGTGGGCGCCAGGCTGCCGCCCTGAGCTGGGACTGGCTCTAACTTGGGTGGGGGTTGGGCCGAGGCTGCAGAAAGGCTTCTTAAAAGGTGTGAGCCGCACCAAACGGGGACTCCACACTGCATCCTCTGGGTAGAGGTTAGTGAGGTGAAACAGATACAGAAATGAAAACATTTCTGGACATTCTCAGGAAGGAAGGTGCTAGATAAATGAGGGCTAAGTTTATGACTTTTTATGGTTCGGTTGCTAACATTAGGGGTGGTCTGAGCACATGGCTCACTCACTCAGCTCCACTGATCATAAGGTTGAGATTTGCGAACTGGTATGGGCTCTGGCGTGGTAGCTGAGAAGGGGCGACGGTTGCACCAGACACCTCGCTAGGGGACAAGGGGGGCACTGACCAGCACCCCGAGCGCAGGGCGGGTTCCTCCACGGGGTCTGACGGTTGCAGTGAGACTCAGCTGCTCTCAGCCTCTCCCATTTTTCTGTGGGAAACACCTGGAGATGCAAACCACACACATAAATTGCGCTTTGTTTACTCTAAGCAGTGAGATGAGCTTATAGGAGCTTGGCTTTATTTGGCAAAACAATGCCTCCTTAACTAAACACTAGCCCAGCAGTTTTGTTACAATTACCTTGATAATACGTTGCAAGCCATTTAAACAGAACAAATTCGTGGGCAGACCATCACCCAGGAGGTTTGACTACACAAGCACAGCCGTTGGGGATAATGTACAAACTGGTGCCAGCATTAGGGGCGAGGACGGTCCACAGTCAAAACACAATGCAGGCACGTCTTTGGCTTACGGAAAACACGAGCCTGGAGGTTAGCGCGCCCCCTGCCCGCCCTAGTGCAGGGGCAGCCTGAGGCACAGCTGCGTGTGATTCCTAAGTTAGAAGAGCAACACTGGCGGCCTTTGAATATTAGGACCTACCTCCTGTTCTGGACCGCCACAGACACGGGGACAGGTGCCCCAGGGGCAGCGCGGCGCTGCCAGCCAGGCGTGCCGGAGCGTCCCGGGGCCACGGCCACGTCCACAGCGCTGGACCCTCGGCAGCTCCCCTCATGGCTGACTAGTAAGCAGCCCCGGTAACACATAAACCTGAAAATTGGAGTAATTCCCCTCTAAGAGCCAAAGACAGGACTTGCCCCCATGGACAGTGGTGGCCTTAGGGACAAAGCAGAAATGATGTGGGGGGGAGGGGTGAGTATAAATTAAGTGCTATGAAAAATCAGAGGGAGGTGGGGATAATCGTGGGGGTAGAGGCCTCGGGACCAGGAGCAAAGTCCTGCAGGTGACAAAGAGCCCGCCGGTGAGAACGTGCGACGCTCTGTGTCTGGAGAAAGGACTGTGGGCGGGTCCCCGCGGAGGGCTTGCTCGTCGCCTCGCTGACAGGAAACCCAGCTGAGCCTTAGGTTGGCAGTGAGCGAGCCGCCACAGACACAGATGCCGAGGCCACCCGAGAACAGGCCGGGGACAGAACAGGCCGAGTGCAGCCCAGAGCTGGGCTGCAGACTTAGTGTCCTGTTCAGGACGCCAGGGAGAAGGCCTCATTACGAGCATCTGCATGGACTAGCTCAGGAAGCCCGCTCCCCACCCCACGCCAGGCCACAGGGAAAGTTCTGCAGGGACTGTTTCTTCTGGGCGCCACCTACCCACACAGCTGCTCAGTGGGGCGAGACCCCTGCTCTGAAGTCTGGCTCAATGTATTGCCCATTTTCAAACCAGCAAACTTGGAACCAAGGGCTCAGGTTGAAGTTCAGCCTCTACACCTTCCCGGCTGCCAACGTGTGGGGAGGGACCGCGCTGCTAGGACGCCCTTCTGCTGCCTGTGACAGGCGAGGGGGCTGCCTGTGGGTGCCCGGGCGGAAGGACCATCAGGGCCGGAATGCCTCCAGCAAACTCCCAGCAAAATCACACAGTGCGTCCCCTTGTGTCTATTTCAAGAGTCCCCTGAGCAAAGAGAAAGCAAGGTGCCCAGGGCCTCTGAGCCACCGCGCCGGATGGACGGGTCTCGGAGAAGACGGCGGGGGCCCTGCAGGAATCCTCAAAGGTGAGGTCCGGCCCCACTGCGGCCCCTCTGGGGACATACCGGCCGTGTGAACGCTGTTGTTCCCGCAGACACAGCCCAGCTTCAGACGCCAGGAAAACGCGTGCCTTTGCTGTTCTTTAGGAAGAAAGGCCTCGCGTCCGCCAGAAGAGCTGTGTTTTCGACAACAGGCCCCCACAGGGCTTCCCTGAGCACTGTTCCCTAATTGATCACGCTGCTTCTCAAACACCACGCGCGTGGTTTCAAAAGCATTTAAAACAAAGCAGTAAAGGCTTGCTTTCCGTACCTTGGCTTTTGTTTCGGTCTCTAATCAAACCTCCTAAAATTCCTGCTCCTTGCCCAAATGAGTTTTAGGTCCTCTTCTGCTGGTCCGCTCACACGATCCCCCCACGAGCGAAGGAGGGAGGGCGGGAAGAGAGGGGTGCTGGGAAGGAGGACGGGGGGACGGAGGGACAGAGAGACAGACGGAGGGACGGAGAGACGGAGGGACGGACGGAGGGATGGAGGGCGGAGAGACGGACGGAGGGCAGAGGGGCGGAGAGACGGACGGAGGGCGGAGGGGCGGAGGGGCGGGTGGGAGGAAGCCGCCTCCCTGCATCGGGCAGCGCCCTGGGCATGTGCTCCCCACAGCCCTGGACCCTCCAAGGCCACCTGCATGGCTGCCGGGCGCCCTGCGCAGCCCTCGTCCCCGCGTCATGCACACCCGAGGGCAGGGCCCTGGCCTCTAGCTGCGCTGGCGCCCGTGGCCCACCCCGCCCGCTGCCGCGTCCTGCAGTGACAGCTGTGTCACCCCCCGGATGGAGTGGGCGCCGAGGGCTGATGACGCCTGGTCAGCCTCCTCATCAAGCGCCCTGGCCGTTGTCCGGGGTCAGGGCAGCTCTGCCGCCAGCCCTCACGCGGCTTTGGGAGGGGTTCCTGAGGAAAGCAGGCAGGAGAGACTCCAGATGAGCCTGTTTCCTCCCAGTCACGACCCGGGAATGCAGGCCAACCCTGAGGGTGCCGGCTCCTATGGGGCCTGCGGCCCCCGACGGGATGGGGTCTAGTGCGCGACGGGTGAAAGGCCGGCCGCTCGGCGCGGCGTGCGGTGACGGGACGGAGCCACTGCCGTCCTTCCCTGCCCATCACGAGTCGTGCCAGGCGGAGCTCACGGTGCTCGGAGCTGTGGGCACAAGTGCCCGTTCTCCCCGGTGACAGCCCAGGTCCTGACGGCTGCACCGCCTCCCTGGCCGAGCCTCTGCGTGCAGGGGCCCCTCCGCTAAGCTGGGGTCCCCAGAGCACGAGTTCTTTGTGAGGCTCTCACTACGTGGAGACGACACACCAGAGGCACTGAAGGAGCCGAGGGCAGGGACCGCGGCCTTCCTGCCTGTGGCTCGGACACTCCGGACGTCAAAGAGCAGGAGGTGGGGAGAGGCACAGAGCCCAGCGAAGGCAAGGTGGCCGGCCACCGGGGCTTCTCAGGGATCAGAGCGACTCGGATTACAAGAGACAGAAAGCCAGCTCCCATGGGTAAGGAGGGAGAAGGGGTTCCATGAACCCACTTCTGGAGTGTTCGGCACTAGAGTTTCGGGCCCACCGGAGGCCTCTGCTTTTGCCACTTAACTTTTCCTTGTGGTTAAAACAAAACAAACGGCCAGCAGTTTCAAAACTTACAGCCCAGCAACTTAGAAAATTCTGTCCTCTTTTCTCAGGTTCTCTGGAAGCACATGACAGGCCCAGCTTGTCATGTGTCCATCACAGAACCAAAAACCATGACCAGCATGTGTCACGTGGTCCCGACTGCAGCTTCCGAGGGCAGCATACAGATGTTGGGGGCTGAGGTGTAGCTCAGTGGCACAGCATTCGACTGCAGGAGCTGGGGGTCCGGGGACCCCGAGGGGAAGGCCTGGCGCAGAAAGCTGACCACTACCCGGGGCGCCTGTGAAAGTCCCCAGCGGAAAGTCCCCTTAAAAGCCATGTAGGGTCTGAGCCAACCTTACCTTGAACTGGCGCCAGGCTGAGGTTGCTTGTCGTTAGAATACGCCCACCTTGCGTAGCCTTTGAGAGCTGATTGGGGAATGCTGCTCTCCAAAGCAGCCAGGGGCGTCACTCACACTTCAGCTGAGACCACTGAAAAAGGAGCAGAAATCACAGGATCAGAACCAGCTGAGCTGCACGAGGAGGCGAAGGGCTGAGCCTGCCCTCTGCCCTCCGCCCCCGATTCTCCACGTGGACCGCCAGGGCGGCCCCAGACCAGGCAGTGGCTCTGAGCTCCACAAGGCCCCAGGAGGCAAGGAGGGCAGCGCTGTGGTCGGTGGCTGCTCCAAAGGGGGCTTAGGGGCATGGGTCACAGGTGGGACCCGAGCAGGGCCCTGCAATTTGGGGCCTCCATTCTGGGCGTCTGGGGGCCAAGCCCCGGGAGCCGAGGGGGGCACGCTTGACCGTGTGTGGGCGAGCCGAGCGTGGGTGGTATGCGAAGCACAGGGAAGCCCTCCCCGCCAGGTCCAGGCGGAGGGCAGGCTGCAGCCCCTCCGGACGCGTGCACCCACGCCAGCTCCACAGGCTTCCCAGTGGGGTCCGGCATGCGAGGGGCCTGTTGGATGTGACTCAGAACTCCTCTTCAGAATTAATTAATTGATCCAAAGGCATTTTCTCCTTAAAAGTCAAGTTTGTGTCATGTCCAGTTTCTACCTGGAAGAGAGCGCCTTTGGATTAAAGTGGAAGCTTCTCACAGCTGAGGTGACCCAGGGCCCAAGAAGGCCATCGACGCTCTGACGAACCTGGGCTGGGTCCTTCCCTGATCACCTGGACGCAGGTGCCTGCATTTACACCTGAGCGTGGGCAGGACAGAAGCATGTGCGTCACTGCGCAGGTGTCTCCTACGTGTCTGTGATGGGCGCAGCTGACCAGCAGCTGAGGGGGCTGGCATCGTCTCCGGGGGTCAGGCCGCGCCTGCAGTCGGCTTTCTCTGAAGCCACCCGCTCCTGTTGCGCCTCCCGAGCTCGGCCGGCTCTGCTCCCGCAGCCCCGGGGCGCCAGTCTCCAGCCCGGCAGTGTCTCCTGTCACTCAGCCTTCAAGGCCTGGCCTCCCTTCACTCTCCCGACCCAGACGTTTCTGACAGCTTTGTGATTCCTCAGCGCCTCTCCACGGCAGCGTTCCAAGGACACGGTGCTTTGAAGGGCCCCCAGTCGGACGGTGGGCAGGAACCAAGAAGCCAGCCCGGGCCACTTGTCATTCAGCCGGGTTCTGCTGCCTGCGGTGGCTCCTAGGTGCAAGTGGGGGTGCAGCCTCTGTGTCTCCCCGACCCCCGCACTCCCCTCCCAGTGCAGCAGCCTGAGTTCAGGTCACGGCGGCGCTTTACATGCACAATGACACCTTCCCTGAGACGGAGCGTCTTCTCCCCGTCAGCGCCCCCCACCCACTAAGCAGCAGGTTGGGGCGCAGCGGGCATTTGCTGGGCTCTTGGTGCCTAAGGAACACGCATTGCCACCGTGGTCAGGAAGAGGCAGCCAGCCCAGAGGCACAGCCGCAAACCCGGCCATAACTCGCAAAAGGCAGATCGGGTTTGTTTAGCAAACAGAAGGGACAACGAAGCGGGCGGAGGCCTGATGGCGGGAGGGCGTGTTTGCTCTAAACACCGAGGGACCTGGGGACCGTGTTGTCAGCTGACAGCTGGATGGACACGCTCAGCTCTCAGGCCCGACGGGGCCCGGCAGCCGTGACGTGTGACAAACACCAGACTGCTTTTATTTCTACTCAACTTTTATCTCCAATGTCTCCGCTGTTTCCAACCAAATAGTACCGCATCGCAGCCGTGTTCCGCGCTGCACTGTCACTCCCTCCTGCTCGTGGTCACCAGGTGTCGGGGAATTCACGTGTCCTCAGCACCGGGGGCCTCATGACCCCCAGAGCCCCCAGCCTCGGTTCTCTCCGTCCAGGTGGGGGAAACGCCCTCCTCCACCTGTGGCCCCTTTGGGTGACCCCGCGGCCTCCTGCTCCATCGTCCAAAGAAAGTGGCCCTGGACCCCCTTTGGCCACCACACTTAGCCCAGTCTTGGGCGGGCTCAGCCTCCAGCCCAAACGTCCCCCACTCGTCACATCGCCGAGGGGCTATGGCAGCAGCATGACCCACCCGATGGGCACAGGCAGGCCACCTGGACAGGGCCCCGCCCCGCCCTGCTCAGCCTCTCTGGACCTCAGGACCCTTGTGGCAGCGTGAAGGAGATCAAATGAGCCCATAAAGTGGGAGTTTGGGGAAAAGCGAAGGTGTCGTTGAGGTGCAAAGGCTGCTCACTGAAGCCCATGGTCTCTCAGTGGAGCCAGGCGCCCTGAGCCGAGCCCCAGCGGCCGCGAGGGCGGGCAGCTGAAGCGGCACTCCTGGCCCTCTGGGAGACTCCTTCCCACTCACTTGGAAGCACCTGGGAAGCTCTGCCTCTGTGGGGCGGGGTCTCGGCCCGTGGCGAAGTGCTCCCCGCGCCCCCTGCGGCAGCCGGGGGGCCAGACGCCCGCTCCGGGGCTCTGCCGGCTTCCTGCACAAGTTCACACCCTGCTGAGAGCACGCCGCTCCAAGTTACTCGCCCGGGAATTCTAGACTTTGCTTCTAGGGACCCCAGCTGTGACCCCGACACTCTGAATCTTCTTGTGGCGCTTCTGATGGCGTTTGCCAGGGCTCGCCCTGCCTCGGTCCCCGGGGCACCCCTGGTCCCCAGAACCTGCTGCGAAGCACTCCGGGTCTGAGGTCTGGGGCCTGACTCTCCTGGATGTTTTGTTCAGTCTCTTTTCAAAAAGCACATTTTCAATAGCTTTAATTTAATCAAAACGTTCTTGACTGAGATCATTAAAGCCTCTGAGAGAGGCATTTAATTCTAAATTCACCATATCCACGGCATAGCAGTTGAGTAACTGAAAAATCAACTTTATGTCATAATAGTTTGTTAGACTGTTTGTTTACTCTTCATCTGAGACATGCTAATTAGAAGAAGAGGCCTTCACCAGCGATCCAGTTAGCGAACGGGAACGGTTAATGAGCAGGGGTGGCGCGGAGCTACGGGAAGCCCACATCCCCGCCCTTGGTTGCCTCACGGAGAACCTGGGGTCACGGGGGAGTCACGCAGGGAGCACCCCACTCATCTCCTCCCCTCCATCAGTGCGTCCTGTGGACGTCTCAGAAACATTTATCTTTGTTGGGTCTCATCTGTCACCAGATCTTCCTTAATTCATCTTGACGGGATGTGATTAAGGGCCCTTGTGAGTTTCTGTTTCACGAGGGCTGAACTATTTCCACTCCCAGACTTGGCTGCACATTGGTGGGTCCGTCTGTGCCGCGCGGGTTCCTCGTGTGGGCGAGCCGAGCTGCCCTGGAAGGGCCACTGTCCATCGGCCCTGGGCGACCCAGCCAGCCCTCCTGCCTTCTCAGGGCCCCTCAAGCAGGGGGCCCCCTCCTCTGGGGGGGGGTGTTCAGGGGTCTGGGATGCTTCGGTAAAGTGAAAAATAAGAGACTCCCTCCCCCCAGTGAGCCTCCCTACCCCCATCTGGCCATATCTGCCCTTATGCACAATTAGACACACACACACACACACACGACTTTCCCTGCACTTCCGTCCTTACACATCCAAAGCCAATTACCCAGCATGCCGCGGTAGCCTGCCCAGCGAGCACGGTAGCCTGGGTGCTGCGCCCTCCCTGCAAAACCCCGGGGTCCCACCTCCAGCCGCTGGGCCTGCGCAGCCGGAATGCTCACCCCCACACACGCCAGATGTTAGCGGCACGTGGGCCGTTTGAAGGACGGAAGCTGAGGTGGAGGGCGGTGCCCCGGCGCTGCGATGCTGGCGGTAGCCCAGGCCACGTGGCTGCTTCCCACGTCTCCTCTACACTCGGAGGCTGGTTCCGCCCACAGCACCGTCTCCTCGGGGCCTGCTTTCTTAGCTCCGGACGCGGTTGCAGCCGCGTAGCAGGGGTGGGGCCTGAAGCGCACTCTTATCGCATCTGATGCAAATGTGAATTAGACAAACACAAAGCCCTGGGGTTGTGCTATGAGCAAAGTCTCCCTTTCGTGCGAAGCCTGAAGTCGTGTGGCGACCGGGAATTCTCACTAAGAACACGCTAGTGCTGACATGAGTGGGTATCCAGGTGAGCGCTTCGGGAGGTCCCGCGTGGCTTATCGCGGACGGGACAAGGCCGCTGGGCTCCCTCAAGGGCACGGATGGCACCCTTTATCCCTGCATCTCCTGTGGGCCTGACACAAAGAATAGGTGCTTGGCAGCTTGGGTGGGGCAGGAGTGCCCGCACTCGGGTCCCGGAGCCCGCGTGGGGCTGAGGGCTGCATCCTCGCAGACACTGCCGCAGGACACACCTCCGGGAGGGCTGGGCTCCGAAGAGGGGCTGGTCCAGGTCCCAGGAGGACAATGGATAACGGACGACGCGTCGCCAGCCCGCGCGGGTGGAAGCCAGCGCGGCATTCCGCAGTCCTCGGGCCGTGGTAAGCCTTCTTGCCTCCGTTCGGGAAGCTTCCCTGTGACCTCAGCCTTCTGTCCAGGAAGCCCCGCCTTCTGAGTGGCCAGCTGGCCCCTGGAAGTCCCCTGGACTGATGTCTGAGACCACCGACCCTCACTCTTGCTGGTACTGAGTTCCTGCTGCTTCCCCGACGCTGCCCAAGCCCTCTGCGACATTTAATTCTCCCAAAACCACCAGAGGCAGGTGTCTGTCATCACCCTTATTGCCCAGACGAGGACACTGAGGCCCTGAGCGGTTAGGCGGCCCGCATGGGCCCCACAGCTGGTCTCCAAATGCTGGAGCTGGGCTTGGAAACCAGTGGGCGGCAAACTGCTCAGGCCGCCTGCCCCCAGGCCCTCCCGGGCTCCAGCCACACGCTGCGGGTCCCCTGGGTGACCCTGGCCCTCGTTCACTGGGGGGCTCTCGCGACACCCCTGAGGTCGGCTTCCAACTGACCACAGCGGCCACCGAGCCCTTCCGATGGACGTGGGGCCCTGTCCACAGCCACCCTCTCCGCCGGGAGCACCTCGAGCCGCCTCCCCTCCCCCAACCCAGCGCCTCTCAGGGTCAGATTCATTCCCTACCTCACAAGTCCCGTGACCCTGGCTGGCATCCTGCTCTCGGAGAGGCCTGGCAGCGCGTTCAAACAATGTCAGCAGATGCCGCCAATG
Source organism: Aselliscus stoliczkanus (assembly GCA_033961575.1). Taxonomy (NCBI): domain Eukaryota; kingdom Metazoa; phylum Chordata; class Mammalia; order Chiroptera; family Hipposideridae; genus Aselliscus; species Aselliscus stoliczkanus. The sequence continues at coordinate 55,425,715 of CM066732.1, forward strand.
ACGAGATCAGACCTGGGGTGATTTGGGAAACCTGCGAGCAGGGGCCAGGCCGTATAACGGGCGCCTGCTGGTCACAGCTGCGTGCTCGCCACGTGGAGACGTGGGCCTGGTGCCGCCGGGCCGACGTTTCAAAGGATGCGGGGGACCCAGACTTTACAGGAACGGCCCCGCTTTCATGTCAATTCATTCCAGTTTATGAGACGCTGTGTATGCCAAGGAAAGCCTGTCTTTGGGGGATTTGGGTCGCCAGCCCGTTTCAGAGAACGCGTGGGGCTTGCAGCCTGCGGCGCGGCGTCTGGGTCTCGGTGGCCCTCGCTGATCCCCCAGCTTTCTACATGGAGACTCGGTTCCCTTACACGCGAGCGCCTGCCTCCTTTCCGAGAATGAGGGAGGGGTACCTGCTCACGCCTTTCTCCGCGTCCTGGTTGTAGGAAGCTCGGCGCCAAACAGAGCTATGGTGCCAGGTGGGGCGAGGCCGGTGGGGGGCCATCTATGACCAACGCCTGGCCACCGTGCTGTGTACCTGAAACTGATATAATAGTGCATGTCAACTGTGATTGAAGAATTCAATAAAAAATGAGCTACATCGCAGAAATTATTCTTTGTTCTTGTATTTTTATTGCATCCGTTCATTGTAAATGTTTCTGGGGCAAACCATTCAGAAGTTTCATGAAACCGGTAAGGAAGAGTTAAATAAGCAGATGAATGAGGCGTTGGGTCAGATCACGGTCAAACTTCCACCTCGTTCCCAGCCTCATCTCGGCCCTTAGGCCCAGGCACACGGGTATTTACTCCTCTGAGGGCTCCTTGGCTGCAGGGGCAGAAGGCACCTCTGGCTGGCGCCCTGGAAGGAGGAGGAGTAAGTGGGAGATGACGAAGCGTGGAGCCCGCTGCTGTTTCGGAGCCTCAGGTCACGTCACGGGCTTGGTGACCTCCAGCGCCTGCTGCCCGGGCCTCGGAGGCAGACCCGCTGGTATTGTTTGGAGGACGCCCCCGTCATCTTTGGTCTCCTCAAGACCCTCACAAAGGGGAGATGTTTGCTGCAAGGAGGATACAGGCGAATCTCGGGGAGAGGATGGATGTGGTGGGTGGGCCCTGCCGAGGGCACCGGGCTGGGGTGGTCCCGGCAGAGCTGAAGACTCCAGCACAGGTTGGACGTCCATTCATTTGTTGATTTTGTGGGTTCCTGGGGCCTCGCGTGGCTGGAGAGAATCGTGATCCTGGGGAGGGGCCCTGGCTTAGGAATCAGCACAGAGGAGAAAGCAGAGGCCTGGGCACCAACGGGGAGCAGGCCGCACTGCAAGGTACCCAAAGGCGGCCCTTCCCTTCCCCAAGCCCCTTCTCTGCTCCTCAGGCCCCTCCAGTGCACAGGGCTGCTGGCCCCTCACCCCGTGGCCGACGCTGAACCCCGTCATGGTGTGTAGCCCCACCGCCATGTCACCCCCCAGGCTGGCGAGGCTCCGAGCCCCCACAGGCAGTGCAGGGAAACACTCGGCAGCTGTGCGGCCCTGTGCCTGGGCTCTGGTTTCTCCAGTTGTCAGGTTTGGGGCCGGTCAGATTGTCTCTCCAAACCCTCGCCTCCCTGTGGGTAAGTGTGGGTAATGATGCTGACCTCTGAGCGCTGCACGTGAAGATGTCCACTAAGCGCCCTCTCGCCGCATGAGTATCAACAAGCTGCCTCTTCCGGCCTCGGGATGAGCAAGGGGGACAGCGCCCTGCCCTCCTGGGGAGAGACAGTCGTCCCATAGGTCAGGAGACATGCAGCGCGTCTCGAGTGGCAGGAAGCACAATGAAGGGAACCAGAGAGGGGGCGCTGAGGCCAGGCTGGCCGCCCAGCGGGTGCGGCCATCCCGCCAGGGCCTGCGCCCTCCCTGCGGCAGCCTCCATCGGGGACCTAGGGGCCGCACTGCAGAAGCCAGGCCACGTGGGCCGGGCCCGGGGGAGCCGGCTCCCTAGCCCCGCACTCGGGCGTCTCCCTCCGCCCCGCCCTGCTTACGCCGTCTTCTCCGCACAGGTGCTGATCCCTCTTAAACTCCTCGAGTCCTGAACTCCCTGACTGTGTCTGTCCTGGAGAGCTCCATGTGACAGCAGGATAGCAGGAAATAGAGCCTTAGATCTCAGGTAGGCGCCAGGGAGACTCAACACGGGACATTTGAGCAGAGCCCAGAATGTAAGGGACAGAGCTAAGAGGCCACGTGTGGGAGACTGGGCCATGGAGGCGCCACTTGTACAAAGTCCCTGGGGAAGCAGGGAGGAGAGTGGGTGAGGGCAGAGTAGTGGGAGACCAGGTCAGAGAGCGGACAGGCACCCACTCGCGTGGTCACAGAAGTGACTGCTTTTCCTCAGTGAAATGGGAAGCCACCTGCTGTCTCTGCTCTCCTCGGACTTGGCCCTCCTGCACCTCCCTCCTTGTCTGGCCCCGGGAGCTCTGGGCCACACAGGCAGCTCTGCTCAGGGAGGCACAGGTCCCACGATCAGCTAGGCGGAGGCACATGCTCGGGAGGCCGAGCGGACGCTGGCCCTCACTCCCACCCCGCAGGCGCCCTGCTCTGAAATAAGCCTGCGTGTCACCGCCCCCCAAACGCTAACATAACCTGTTTGAATCAGTCTTGTGCCAATGGAAACACATCAGAAAACAACATTTAGCCAACTGTCAAATGCAAGTGGCGTCTTTTCAGCTCACCTGCACACGAGTATGTCACACGTTACTATGTCATAGCAGTGACCCCTTGTTCTTTAGCGCCCATGACGTCACATCCCCTCCCAGAATCAGGATAGGGCCGAGCAGGGCCCACCGCCATCACACCACGGGCACGTGGCACCCCCCGCCCCACCACAAAGTATTTAGGGGCCAGACGTCAGGACAGAAACACGAGTAGCCCTTTCTCCATGGAGTTAAGAGGCATGAATTTACAAGGGACCCATTAAATCAAAACTTCCACTGAAATGCCATTTAGCACAAACGCTATCAGCAAATTGCAAACTGCGGGTCCTGCTGGTGGAATGGCCCAGTGCTGCGTTCACTGCCCCAGTTTGTGCTCAGCCCCCGAGACTCTGCATGGAGCCCCAGCTCCGGCATGCAGGGTGGTTTAATCGTATATTGTTCTCTGAGTACTAACCCTTTACAAATCATATGACATCAAAAGAAAAATAAGTAACATTGTAACGACAGTGATGAGAACTGTTGAGCTAAAGTGCCTCTTAAAGAAATCCTAATAAATTCCAGAATTTCTAGTCTTCTGGCAAGCTTTCTATTTAGGGGAAAATCAATGATCAATGGCTGCGACGAGCTTGCATTAGGCTTGCATGCCTCCGGAGCAGGGAAAACTCATAGACGAAAGATGACATTTCAGGAAAAAAAGCTGACATTGAGTCCATCTCTGTCATCGCGTCTGCCATAAAGCAGCTTCAAATATTAAAACATTCTTCATCTGCGCTCCATTATTGGCACGAGAAATTGTTTTCTCTCTGTCTGGTGCGCACTTGAGCTGCTGCCGTGTTCCCCCGGGACTCGGGATTGCTACCAAGGCCTCATAACACATTGGCAGCTGACGCGGCTGCGTTCATGTACACTCGCCACTCACGGGGCCGCCCTCCCCCGGCCGCTCGCACACCGCCGGCTGCCACCGCCCACCGGCCCCCGCTGCACGCGCACACGGCCTGCTGCGGCCGGGCCCTGCCCCGTGGGCCCTCGACGGCGCCCAGCTGCCCGGCTCAGACCTGGCCTCCCCCGGGCAGCCCCGGGCCGGGGCTGGGAGGCCCTGGCAGCAGAGAGGAAAGCCTGCACCACAGGCGTGAGCTGTCTCTCCTTTCATTCCCGAGGCTCTGTGTCGCGAGTCAGGGAAAACAGGACGGTGGCTTCATGCCTATCTCACAGCCCTCAGGTTGAGAGTGACAGATACGCCCGCCCGGAAGGATGCACACAGCCTGTCACAGGGGGCCATGCAGGAGGCGTATGTGCCGGGTGAGGGGGGCAAACAGGGCGCGGGAGGCTCACCTTGACTACAAAGGGAGCTACTCGAGGGCCTGCCAGCCTCCCGCGTGGAAGCCAGGGAGGGCCGGTCAGGGGGCGTCACGGCCCACGGGGTTCCCAGCATCGCGTCCCTCTCTGAGACAACTGGCCCCAGGCCCTGGGAGCACCCTGCTCCAGCCTGCCCTGTGTCGGCATGCCCTCTTCCTCTCCAGGAGGCTCCCGGCCAGGGACAGCCGCCCTCTGGGGCGGGGCTAGCCCAGCTGGTTTCTCTATGTCCTGGGTGTGGGGTTAGGGTGACAGGTGGCCCCTGGCTGGCAGGGCTCCTGCGTGTGTGCCCAGAACCATGCTCTTAGGGTCTTCGGGCTGCAGGGCTTGGCAGGGGAGGGGGCACCCTGCCCGGATAGTCAGGAGCACAGGGCAGGGGGGCATGGGGGGGGGGCGGCAGTGCCTACTCAGGCCTCTCCAGGACTCTGAGGGCATTAAATACAAAACATTTTAATTCCAATTAAAATCAGAAGAAAAATATGAACTTCTAGGGTCCAAGATTCTACTCATCACATCAATGCAGCTGTAAAATAGATTTGAATATTTTTCATGGATCAGGAGGCCCACAAAGACCAGAGCCTAGGGCCCTGGGAAAGGGACACACAGCTCATTGAGGGGTGAGGGGTCTGCAGAGCTGGGAGGTGGCTGCAGAGGCTCAGGGCAGGTCCCACTGGAACGTCCCCACCCTGGCTTCTGAGCTGGGCCCTTGGGACCAGAGGGGAGGGGGCTGGCGGGAGGGAGGCCCTTCGTCACTGGCTTACCTGGAGCTAGAAGGTTGGGGGGTGGGCGCTCCTGTATTCTGCAGACCCTCTACTGCTGTGTCCACACCCCCAGATGCTGGGAGGCCCTGGCTGCCCGAAGGGAGCTGGGCCTACTGAGGAGACGTAAGGACTGCCGGGTAGGGTCCTGAGGAGGGGCAGCAGGCGGCCTAGAGTGAGGGGCGCCTCCTGGGAGGGGCCTGGGAGGTGAGCCCGCAGGGGGGCCGGTCAGCGGGAGGGGCCAGGGGCCAGGCCAGAGCAACTTGGACACCTCGGTGTCCTGACTCCCACCCCGTCGCCCTCCCTGGCAGATGTGACCTGTGCCTGCCCTGTCTTTGCCTTCGCTGCGGCCACTCCCCCTTGTCAGGTGACAGCGCTCCCAGCACCCAGGCAGGATCAGTGCAGTTGGTTGTGCCATCAGCATCCTGGGCGTCTCCGGACACAGTTTAACCCACTGAGGCACATTTTCTCGTTTGTTGAATAGACTCAGTCCCGAGTACCTGGTATACAGCGGGTGCTTAATACTCAGCCACAGCTGTGAGGAGCTCTGAGGAGCCCAGGTGTAGCCCGTACCCTGGCCTACCCCCTCCCCCTCTTTGTGGGCGCCTTCCTTTCCCTCCTGCCTGTGGAGCACGTGCAGGGGGCCTCCCCACCTGCCCCAGGGCCCCTGAATTTTACGTTTCACAGGCACGCGTCCCGGTAACCAGACCTTCACTCCTAACTTCTGAGTCTCCTAGAAGCCCCATTAATTCACGGAGCAGCCATCCAGGTGCTGGAAACCCAGTCTTCATGCCAAGAAGGCAGGGAGGCAGGGGCCATTGGGGCCGAGCCCTCCCCTGGTGCTGGTGTGCAGTGCCCAGGAGCGGGGCAGAGCCCTGGCGGGGTGGCAGGGGTGGGGACGGCAGCACGCGGGGTGAGACGCGATGAGACGGTCTAGGCCAGCATGCGGGGCAGGACCCCCGGCAGCCAGGCCAGGCAGGCGGGGCCCGGAGGGCACAGCCAGGCGTGAGCGAGGCTGGCACCTGCCCCACGGCGCCTGCCCTCCTGGCCTGTGAGAGCCGCCCACAGCAGACAAAAGCCTGCGGGTGTGGGCGAGCGGGGGTGCACTCGGGGCATCCAGAGGGGGAGGGAAGGAGACGGCGTGGGAGGCGGGCGGCGGGCCACACGGGGAGCCGAGCCGAGCCGCGCAGCCATCTGCCACGCGCACGTGCCGTGCCGGAAGCTGACAGGCAGGCCCTTCTCGAGGCCCAGGCCCGTCAGATGAGTCAATCAATCAAAAACATTCTTATGAAACTCAATCATAGAGGGTCGTGTTAGGGAGTGGGGAACAGATTAAATTACCACGGTATTAGATACGGGAAATGATTTCTGTCAAAACCATCTTTACTGCAATTATAATATGTTAATTATGTATTTCATTAAGTAAGTGGATTAGAGTCGGCACAGATGAGATCACGTGCGGCTGATTCGTGCCCAGTGGAGGGAGGGCTCCTGTGAATGGAACCGGCAATTTGGAAACTTTCACATGCCTAGGCGACGGGCGACCCTTCTGTGTGACCCGGGCCCCGCTGGCTGGGGGACGTCCACGGCCCCCGGGGTCACCGACGAGGCCCAGGGGTCAGGACCTGTCAGGGGCCTCCTGCCTTCCCTCCCTGTCCAGTGGGCCAGGAGAGCTGGAGTCTCTGGGGGATGGACCCCGTGCCCGCTGCGTGTTGGCAAGTCCTCAGCTTCACACCAACAGGCAGTGGGCGCCCGAGGACACCAGGGTGAAGCCCCCAAGTGGCATCCAGGCGCATCTATTCCTGCTCCGCCAAGGCAGTATGTGCCCTTCCCCCGACTTCGGGGGAATCCTGTACCCGGGGGGGGGGGGAGTGCTGTGAGGAGCGGAACTGGAACCCCTGCCCCAGCAGGGCAGACGCCACCCAACGTGTCACAGCACGTGTTCCAAACCGACTTGCTTGGTCCTCGTTCCCTCCAGGCCCTGCTGCTCTGCTGTGACTCAGAGGAGGGCGGCTGTTCAGCCAAACGCACTCTTTCCAGGCACCGTTGTTGGTGGGGCTGAAGCCAAGAAATGGCTGAGTGCAAACCGGTGGCCCTGCAGTCCTCCTGGGCCCGCACAGTGAGGCCCGTTCTTCCACAGGGCGGCCCCTCCATCCGGCCCATCTCGGCCCCAGTTCGAGGTCAAGGAGGGCGCCAAGGAGCACGTGCCCGGCCCTCTGCGGTCCCCACCCTCGTTCTGCTCTGGTTCTGACACCCCTCCAGGATTTGAGGGGCAGTTGCATAAAGTAAAGCTAATAATTATTGTTCCAAAAGAGGTGGCACACGTGCCCGCAAATGCTGGGATTCCTGAGAATTTGGTTGCCAGGCGTAGCCACGGGGAGGCCGGGTGGAGGGGAGGCAGGCCGGCGGCGGCTGCCAGAGTGCATGGCGGCACAAGTGACGGGAAAGGCTGGCTGATTTGATGAAAACCCCATCAGCCTCTCTGGGGAGATATTACTTTCCTCATTATTCCACTGATTGGCCTTATTTCATCTGAAGAATGCCACACATTCCTTGCAGGCCTGGCAAACCTCCTTAACAATACCCAGGGAAAAATCTCTCACCTCCTTACCCACCCAGCAAAGAAGCAGGCAGGACACGGCTCTTCCTGAGAGCAGCCTCCTCCTGTCTGACCCTGCCACCCCCAAATCGCCACGTCAATTACTTAGGTGCTGCGCGCACAGGGTGGGGTGGGGGGCCAGTCCTCTGGCTGAGGGCGTTTTGTGGATCCCGCGGGGAGAACCAAGGCGCAGCTGGGACCAGCACCCCCTTGGCACAGACGCAATCCATCCCGTGTGGCTGGATGGCTCAGGGAGCGTCTGTCCTGAGGTGAGGACTCGGCTTCACCCCGGTGCTACCAGGGCTCCGTGTGCAGCCCAGTGGGGTTGGAGGGGAGCACAAAACACAGTTGGGAGATTCGCTGAGACCCACCACATGGTCAATGGCCAAGAGCTTGCAATAACTGCTAATTAATTGCATTTTTTCATTATTCTTCAGCAAAGAGGTAAGATTTAATGATGCAACTTAACAATGGATGATAATTTAAAGTGGTGACAATAGTTTAATTCTTCACACACATACAAAAGTTAACTTCATAACGTATTTCTTTGTAAGAACAAGTTCATTTAAAATATTTTGAACTGTGCATACAATTATCACTTAGGCTCTTTCCTTCGTGCCTTGGTAGAGACAAAGAGTCAATTCTGCCTGTAAATTTCTCAGTAGACAGTTCTACAGATTGAGAATTCTGTCTCACCAAAATAAAAAGAAAGAAGAAAGAAACTTTAAAAAGGTCCCACCATTGGGTTTTGCCCAGAATTCCCTGAGGACTCAGGAGTGGGATGGGCGGCTCCATGGCCTCTGGCTTTCCATTCGCATAGGAACCGGACAAAAGGCACGTGTGTGACTGTGCATGTGTGTGCGTGTGTGTGCATGTGTGTGGGGGTGTGTGCGTGTGTGCATGTGTGGTGTGTGTGCATGTGTGTGGGGGTGTGTGCGTGTGTGCATGTGTGGTGTGTGTGTATAATGTGTGTGGTGCGTGTGTGCTGTGTGCATGTGTGTGTGCATGTGTGTACACATGTGTGCACATGTGGACATATATGCATGTGTGTATGGAGTGTGTGTGCGTGTGTGTGCATCTGTGGTGTGTGTGTGTCGTGGTGTGTGTGGTATGTGTGTGTGTGGTGTGTGTGCATGTGTGTGGTGCATGTGCATGTGTGTGTGGTGTGTGTGGGTGCATGTGTGTGGTGTGTGCATGTGTTTGTGGTGTGTGTGTGGTGTGTGTAGTGTGTGTGTGGTGTGGTGTGTGTGGGCATGTGTGTGTGCGCGTATGCATGCATGGTGTGTGTGGTATGTGTGTGGTGTGTGTGCATATGTGTGTGGTGCGTGTGGTGTGTGCGTGTGTGCGGTGTGTGCGGTGTGTGCATGTGTGTGTGTGCATGAGTGTGGTGTGTGTGCATGTGTGTGTGCATGTGTGTGCTGTGTGTGTGCATGTGTGTGCATGCGTGTGGTGTGTGTGCATGTGTGTGCTGTGTGCGTGTGTGTGCGTGTGTGTGCATGTGTGTGCTGTGTGCGTGTGTGTGTGCGTGTGTGTGCATGTGTGTGTGTGCATGTGTGTGTGCATGTGTGTGCTGTGTGTGTGCATGTGTGTGCATGCGTGTGGTGTGTGTGCATGTGTGTGCTGTGTGTGTGTGTGTGCGTGTGTGTGCATGTGTGTGCTGTGTGCGTGTGTGTGCATGTGTGTGCTGTGTGCGTGTGTGTGTGCGTGTGTGTGCATGTGTGTGTGTGCGTGTGTGTGGCGGGCGTGCCTGTCCTTGCCCAGCCCAGAGGCCCGAATGTCCATGTGACAGTCAGGGCTGGCGATGGGGTGTGGCTATGAGCAGAGCAAGGGCTGGAAGGCCACTTGTTCCAGCTGAGAAGGAAACGCCGCTGGTTTCTGGGCGAGTGGCGGGGGCTGAGGCAGTCTGGTCAGCCGGCCCCCATCAGCGCGGCCCCACTCGCGGGCGGCCCGGCCCCTCCGCGCTCTCTTTTGTCGCGTGTTGCGGCTCTCCCTCTTCTCCTCTGTTTCGCTTCCCGTGGTTTCAGTTACCTGCAGTCTGAAAATATTCCATGGAACGTTCCAGAAATAAACCACTGATGAGGCTTCCATTCTGAGATGGACTCCCACGCACCCTGCCTGGCCGCGAGCCCCCCCCCGCGTGTCCAGCGCCTCCACGCGGAGCCAGGGCCGTGGCGGGTCCCTGTGGCCGCCTTGCCTCGCTGTGAGCGGTGAGGCTCTCACTGGGCCCAAGCCACAAGCTGAGCTTGATCCCAGGGCAAACCTGAACCTACAGGAGAGAGCAGTTTCCGGCACCCAGTGGGGTCTCAGGACAGAGTCCCACGGGGACAGGGGACAACGATGTCACCAATGAACCTTTTTTGTTGAAGCTTGACTCGCTCATTGTCTGTCTTCCCATCAGGAACGTGAGCTCTGTGAGAGCCCAGGAGTTGGCGCCGTGTCTGTCCTGGGAGCGTGTGCCTCCAGCAGCGCCTGGCTCCTAGTGGGTCTCCAGGAAACACCGTTGAACACACGGAGAAGTGCATGTCTCTTCAGTTTGTTAATTGTTCCGTCAGCTTTTCATCCACTTCCTAGGAGGTGTGTCGACACTGAACTGAAGGCTGTGAGAGCATCACCCAAGGCCGGCAGTGCCCGCGGCCTGAGTTCTGTGCCCCCACCCTCAGCACTTCGCTGAGTTCTCCGCGCACTGACTTTGCGTTTGGCCGAGACACTGCTCCACCCAATAGAAAGGGGCGGAGGCAACGTGCTGGCTCTGAGCCTCAACCTGGGAGCCGGTCGCCATTCCTGCTCGCCCTGCGCCTCTGCCAGCACCATGAGGATGGGCTCTGCACAGCCTGCTAGTCCCAGGAGGGCAGCCCCGGGGTCCCGCTGGGCGCGGCCCCGATAGGCCAGACCCCAGGCAGCCGCCAGACGGCTGGGCTGCACAAAAGCAGCTGCTGCACCCACTGACCTTCCTCTACCTTGGCCTGTGCCAACCTGGCCCTGGGTGGTGGCCCTGCACCCAAGACACTGCATCAACCAAAGGGACCAAGCTAGACACAGCCTTGTCCAAGCCGGACATCTGTCCCCTATTCCTCAGTGTCCATCAGGGAGACAGAATCACCCCCACAGAGCGAGCCCACCTGAGTGCCAGGCACTGTCCTCGCCCCTGCCCACGCATCGTCTCGTTTAGTCTTCACAGTCACGGCATCCCCGTCTCACAGGCGAGGACGCTTGTGCTGCTGAGGGCAGTCCGCGCGTCCCTGTGCCCGTGCCTGGCATGAGAAGTCTTGGGAGAGTCTTTCAACTGTGGTCCCCGGACAGCACCCCACAGAGAAGGGGCCGGTCCGTCTGGAATCAGAGCACGTGGGTAATAAAGCAGGGCTGCCCACCAGGGGACCCAGTTCCCCAGTCTGCACATCCGTCCGTCCCGGGTTGGCTGAGGCAGTGTCCGCGGCCTCCCAGGATCTACGTCACTTGGAGGAAGAGGGTTGGTCCTAGAGCCTTTGGCGTTTCTGCCCCCATTTGCCTTAGATCACCCCCTCCCCACGAGCAGCACATCACAGAGGAGGCTGGACCCCCATCCAGGGGGCAGCTCGGCTAGAGCTAAGTCCAGCCTGTTTTTGTACCAGTCCCTCCAAACAGTTCCGCTGTAAGAAAGCGATCACCCCTTGGAAAATGGAATAACTGACTCGGTCGTATGGATCTTTCTGTGTCCTGGTGTCCTGGGCTCTCATTCAGGCCGGGCAGCCAGCGCGGGCTGCGGGGTCCAGGGCTGCCCTCTTACAGGAGGCCCCCCCTTAGTTTGGAAGCATTTTGGAACAGACATCACTGCCCGAGAAGCGTTCAGGCATGAGCCCGTCTCCTCCGCTTCCTCTGACTCTCGCCATGTGAGTTGTGTCCTGCCGTCCAAATCCCCGCCAGCTGCCACGTGCGGCACCCAGCCCTGAATGGCCTCCTGCATTTCCTGCGACTTGGAAAGACCCCCCTCCTTGTTTCCTGACACTCATCCGCAGGCCCTGGTGGTGACGGGCTGCGTGGGTCGACCCGACTGGGACAGCAGATGGCCACGGAGCTGGTATCATGTTCCTTCCCGGCGTCGGAGACAGGGCAGCCCTGGAATCAGGAGACTGAGGGAAGGGACCGCCCTCACCAGGGCAGGTGGGCGCCACCAATCCACTGAGGGCCGAAGAGAACAGAAAGATGGAGGGAGGGCTCTGTCTGCTGGGGCTTCTGCCTTCCGACACCCACGCTCCTCTCTCGGGCGTTAGGGCTCAGACAGGACTTACACCATCGGCCCCCAACACCATCGGCCCCCCAATCCTCAGGCTTTCAGACGTGGACTGAGTGACACCGCCGGCTTCCTGCGTCTCCACCTGGCAGACGGCAGACCCTGGGCCTTCTCGGCCTCCACCACCATGTGAGTCGGTTTCTGTAATGAACCTCCTCTACTGTTACCTGTACTGTGTATGATATTATAGCTCCTAGGGGTTCTGTATCTCAGGGCAGCCCTGACAAATCTAGCCTTGGAGCCCAAGGGGCCGCGTCCAGCTGCCTGCAGCAGAAGCCCCAGCCGCGGCGACGCCCTGCGAGTGGCACGTGTCCCATTGCATCTGACGCACACTGAGATTGCTTTCTGGAGAGTACCTGATGGTGGCGGCACACCCAGTTCCCTGGGCTGTCTGCTCACCTGTTGAAGTGCGCACCTCCTGAGGTGGGGGACACGTGAAGAAACCTGAGCTCCTGGCACACGGCGGACATGCAATAAAAGCAAACAGGTAGGTGTCACACACACTCTTATCCTGCTGATCGCCCTCTGTCCACCCCCCGCCCACCGGACTGCAGGCTCCAGGGAGACAGGACGCTGTCTCGGTTGCCATCGGTGATGTGCTGTGAGCCCCTGGAACCGTGTGTGACACATAGTAGGTGCTTACTCAATATTGTTAGCTGAACAAATGGCTAGGAGCAGAGAGAGATCTTTCAGAACTTAAGTAGCAATCGCCCCAGTCTGCACACACGTTGCATTTTCCTGAGGGAGTCGGCCCCATCCTAATGACCACTGTTCTCAGTAGCGAACCAGGATATCCCTGGGTGGCAGGCCCTCCCACCAGCCACGGTCCTGGCGGGCCAGCAGCCTGAGCAGATGTCACATCACCACCCCGTGTCTATTCCAAGCGAAGGGCCTTTCCCTCCTGGGTCATTGCCCACCTGCGCGCATACAGAGGTCTCCCAGGAAGCCCCGTCTCTCCTGGAGATCAGAGCTCTGGAAATGATGTCTGAGGCCAGGAAATTGATTTCCCGCATTGCAGGATCATTCCTGCGGTCATCAGTGTCAAAGCCAGCTGGTTCATGGATTGCTTTTTCCCCCCAATAAGATAAAAGTGCAATATTTTTGGTGAGTTGAGCCTAACGAGACGAGATGAAATGAAAGTTCATCCATGGAAAGTGCTGTGACTTCCAACGAGCCGCCAACGTTCACCCCCATCCTTAGTCACGGCCTATAGAATCGACCTGCCCAGCGAGCACAAGGCAGAGGCTGCTGGGCGCGTGGGGCCCGGCTGGCAGAGGCGTGTGGCTGGGGCTCAGAGCCAGCCTGCCCCATAGTTGTCCTTGCCGGGGGAGGGCACTGGGACACACAGCCTGCTCCATGTGGTGGGGACAGTCCCCAGGGCCCAGGCTCTGATGGGCCCCTACCCCCTCATGTTATTTAAATATCTCCATATATACTTAAAACTGTCATGTCTGTGCGAAAGCAGATGTGGACTTCACATACTGTCTTCTACACACGGGTGTGTGTGTGAGCTCTCTGTCTGTCCCCGTCTTTCTGGGTGGCTCCATCAGCTCCCACACTCTCTCAAGTGCTGACTGTGGTTCAAGTTTCTCTGCATTCGCCCAAAGTCAGCGGGACTTCATCCAACATCTATTCATGATCCCCAGCGCTCACACACACACACACTCACCGCACTGGAATGGCCCTCTATCCCACACGCGTGTGAATGTTCACGTCTCCCCGTGTGTGCCTAACGCAAGTGCATCAGACCAGCAAAGGGAACGTTTGAAAACGGCATCAGTGGTCCCAGGGCTGGACGGCTGCCGGCCCACGACTTGCTACAGTACATTCATCCCACGCGACGCGCATGTTAACGCGTGTGCACACCTGGCCTGAAACGCTGCTCATCTCCTGCCTCCTTGACCTCCACGTCTGCACCGGAGCATGTCTGCAGCCTTGGCACAGGGCGCCCTCTGACTGTCACCTCAGCCCCGGCGTGCAGGGCCCGTCAGGCAGGCCTGCAGCTGCGGTTTAGAATCGTACTATATTGTTCTTTAGCCAGAGTTTGGCAAACGCTTTCTGTGAAGGGCCAGACAGTAAATATTTTAGGCTTTGCAGACCATACAGTCTCTGTCTCAACTCAACTGTGCCCCGTGGGGCGCAAGCCTGAGGCCATGTGAAAATGAGTGAACAGCCTGTGTGACAACAAAACCTTCAGACATGGGCAGTGGGTCTGGGTTTGGCCCACTGGCCACATTTGGCCAACCCCTACCGTACACCAATGTGGGTCTTTGTTTACAGACATTTGTAGCTCATTTTCATAGGTGTATAGTCAGTGGGCCTGTTTAGTACTTTACAGCCTCCCAAAAAGGGCCTATTGGTGCTGCGCTCAGACACAGTCGGGTGGCGAAGCCTGTGGCGTGACTGTGTGCTGAGCCGGTTCCGTCCCCACGGAGACAGCCCTGCTGTCCATTTGCACACAGCTCCCAGCCCTGGGCACAGTGCCTGCACACAGTAGGTGCGCAGTGACGGCCGTGGAGACTGAACAACACTGTGAGCTATGTAATTATAATCAGGGAGGATTTTAGGGCCCCAAGTATAATATTCCCTCAAGACTTTTTTCAGAAAATGATGATGCTCTCAAATGGACAATTTAAATGCAACTATTATCTGATAGATGAAATGATAATTTACGTTAGTGTCTTGCAAATAGAGGGGAAAACATTACCTCTCGGCCCACCAAAATTGTTTCCAACACTTGAACAGACTAATGGCTACATGGTGATGGCTTTCCTCAAAACTTGTATTTTCCTGGGTCACGAGAGCTGGCGGTCCTGCCACGCGTCCCTCTCCCCCTTTTCTGACCACGGAATGTCCTGAGCACCGAGCTAGAGACAGCCACACACAGCTGGGAGCGTTCGCGCCTGCTGTGGAGTCCGGCTGTAATCCCTGAATTGGCTGTTTATCGAGCACTTACTGTGTGCTCAGCATATGTTAGTTTAGGCAAGATTCACCCAAAGGAAGGGTGGCTCAGCCAGGAATGTCACACCAGGTGCCACTGGCACCCAGAGAGCCTGAGGCCTGGGGTTCGTGAAAGTACAGTAATAACTCCGTCCTCTGAGTATCTACTGTGTGCCAGGCCCCACTGAGTGACACAGCAGCAGTGAGGTAAGCCTCTCCCATAACCAGAGAAAGCTGTGATTCCCAGCCGCCTGGCAGCTGACACCAATGCCCAGATGTGAGGGCACGGAGCCAGGAGCCCGGGAGGTGACTCAGAGAGGTCCCGAGGACGCAGAGGGGAGACGCGATGGTTCACTTTGTGTCAACTTGACGGGCCACAGGGTGCCCAGACTGGACCTGATGTCTGGGCAGGTCTGTGACAGTGTTTCTGGGTGAGATTAGCATTTGAACCGGTGGAGAGCAAAGCAGGTGGCCCGCCCAATATGGGGACAGCCTCCGACGCAGGAGGGCCTGAGCAAAGGGAAAGGCAGAGGAAGGAAAGTGCCCCTTTTCCCGGCCCCGCGCTGGAGCTGCGGCGCCTCCTCGCCTCTCCTGCCCATCAGCTCCCTGCGCTCACATGGCAGGGCGTCCCCTGCTCTCTTGGGCCTCCAGCCCGCAGATGGCAGGCCCAGGGCTTCTCAGCCTCTGTGACCACGTGAGCCAGTCCCCACATCAGCCATTCTCCCTCTCTCTTTCTCTAATAGGTGATAGAGATAGATACAGATTAGATATCAATACAGATATAGATATCGATAGATTCTCTTTCTCTGGAGAGCTCCATTACAGGAGGTAAGCCAGTGGGGCCCTCTGGGCAAGCAAATGCATTCTTAGGCCTGTTTGGGGGTCAACCTGAAAATATATGTGTGCATGTTTAAATTGATGGGCATAGATGGGTGGGTGGGTGGAGAGGTGGGTGGGTGGGTGGACAGTGGATGGATGGATGGATGATGGATGGATGGAAGGTGGGTGGATGGTGGATGGATGGATGGATGGATGGTAGATGGATGGAAGGTGGATGAATGGATGGTGGATGGATGATGGATAGTGGATGGATGGATGGATGGATGGATGGGTGTGTGGGTGGGACCAGATCAACTAAAGCATAGAGTTTGAGTCAGGATTAGTAACATTAAGGTGGAAAACATAAGACGAAGCCAATTATGAAAGACCTTGAATGCCAGTGACGGAGTCTGGATTTATCCTGCAGTGGAGTAGGGAAGCTGACAGGTGCAGCAGGGAGTAAAATTACTGGCATGATGCTTTAAAAGGTGAGGGTGGCCTCAGGGACAGGGACGTAAAGGACACAGCCCAGAGGGGTTGCTGAGCACCACTAACCGGGTGTCAGGATGGCCACGCCAGGCGCTGTCCTCAGTGCTTTGTGGTGATTCGCTCCCGGGCCACACAAGGGCCCAGACGGTGCATGTTCCCACGCTGCCCGCGTGCACGGAGGAGGCTGAGGTCCACAGAGGGGCTGCACACACGACAGCAGGGGCTCCAGAGTCCAGCCCTGCAGCTTTCTGTTGGTCAGCCAGTGGCCCAGAGGACAGTAAAGGGGCCAGGTGTGGGGTGGGGAAGGGACGGCACAAGCAGTCAGGGGTCGCTCCATAGCTTCTTAGGTGATGACTCAGCCATCGCAGACTCTGCCCACAGAATGCTGACTCCACTGTCTGCACCCCTCTGGCCCCGGGGGACCCTGGGGTCCCGAGCTCCTCACCCCCATCTGGAGAGGAGGGCCTTCCTTCAGCCGGGGCTCATTCCAGGACAGTCATGGGGAGCCTCCGCTTCCCTCCAGATGGGAAGACCAGGGCCGCTGCTGGGGCCCCTGTGTCTCAGCCCCGGGGAGGCCCGCCATCCCCCCGTCATGCTGCTCAGACTCCGGCTCCGCCGCCTGCCCGGCTCCTGCTGCAGTGGGCAAGGCTCCGCCGCCTGCCCGGCTCCTGCCGCAGTGGGCAAGGCTCCGCCGCCTGCCCGGCTCCTGCCGCAGTGGGCAAGGCTCCGCCGCCTGCCCGGCTCCTGCCGCAGTGGGCAAGGCTCCGCCGCCTGCCCGGCTCCTGCCGCAGTGGGCAAGGCTCCGCCGCCTGCCCGGCTCCTGCCGCAGTGGGCAAGGCTCCGCCGCCTGCCCGGCTCCTGCCGCAGTGGGCAAGGCTCCGCCGCCTGCCCGGCTCCTGCCGCAGTGGGCAAGGCTCCGCCGCCTGCCCGGCTCCTGCCGCAGTGGGCAAGGCTCCGCCGCCTGCCCGGCTCCTGCCGCAGTGGGCAAGGCTCCGCCGCCTGCCCGGCTCCTGCCGCAGTGGGCCAGGCTCCGCCGCCGGCCCGGCTCCTGCCGCAGTGGGCAAGGCTCCGCCGCCTGCCCGGCTCCTGCCGCAGTGGGCAAGGCTCCGCCGCCTGCCCGGCTCCTGCTGCAGTGGGCAAGGCTCCGCCGCCTGCCCGGCTCCTGCTGCAGTGGGCAAGGCTCCGCCGCCTGCCCGGCTCCTGCTGCAGTGGGCAAGGCTCCGCCGCCTGCCCGGCTCCTGCTGCAGTGGGCAAGGCTCCGCCGCCTGCCCGGCTCCTGCTGCAGTGGGCAAGGCTCCGCCGCCTGCCCGGCTCCTGCCGCAGTGGGCAAGGCTCCGCCGCCTGCCCGGCTCCTGCTGCAGTGGGCAAGGCTCCGCCGCCTGCCCGGCTCCTGCTGCAGTGGGCAAGGCTCCGCCGCCTGCCCGGCTCCTGCTGCAGTGGGCAAGGTGTGGTCCTGGCCCAGGAGGCCCCGGGAGGCGGGGGGTCCCACACACTCAGCCTCTGCGGGCTTGGTGGGGGTGAAGGGCTGGGCGCAGGGCTGCAGAGAGCTGGCCGCTTCCCCCAGTGGGGACAGCCTTTAGCCCTAAGCCACTTGCAAAGACCACAGGTTCTTGGACTGGCCTTGGGGCGCCTCAGCAGTCAGTGAGATCCCTAAAGAACCACCGCTTCTGTGCCTCTTGGCGTGGACCACGGTTTGTGAGGCCTTGGCAATGACACCAGGTCAAGGTCCCCACCCTGCCCATGCTGCAGGCCACCCCCTGGCCCAGACCGCCCGTGCCACTGCTCCTGAGAGCTGCCCAGGACCCACTGGGACGCAGGACTCAGCTCAGCTCTGGGAGGAAGGACACACCCAGAGTGTTATCTCCCCAAGGGGCCCACTGCCCAGCTGGGCCTCCGGGAGGCGCTGGACAGAAGCTACCAAAGGAGGAAAACCTCGGCAGGATCGAATAGGGAACCATTAATTAACAACCGAGTGAACAAACACTACCATTTTCTTATAAAAGTGAGAAGCCGACACTTGCCTCAATATTTCTCAGTCTCCTAGAGCCTCGCATAGAGTTTAACACAGAGAGGGCGCTGTGAGGATATCCAACACACAGTGGGTGCTGTGGGGATATTGACACATAGTGGGTGCTGTGGGGATATCTGACACACAGTGGGCACTGCCGGGCTATCGGACACACAGTGGGTGCTGTGGGGATATTGACACACAGTGGGTGCTGTAAAGATATCTGACACACAGTGGGCGCTGTGGGGACATTTGCTGAAAGAAGGAAGGATGAAGAAGCAACAAGGTTGGAAGGGAGGCAGAGCTGCTCAGCCTGTGTAAGCGCTTCCATCCCATTAGGTGGACCTCAGGCAGGCCCCTCCCCTCTCCGGACCTCAGCTTGAGCGGTAAGTGGAGGGAGAGGGGGGCGTTCTGAGATCCTCAGGCCCTGCCGGCATTTCAACCAGCATATCGGCAGCCGGCTCACAGGCTTGGGGGCAGCCCCCCTGCCCCCACTCCCCGCCTTCCCTCTCTGGCAGGTTCCCCTCCTGGCAACAGGACACCAAACAGTTAACGCACCACCCATCGCTGTTGATTTATGAAGTGGATGGCTGGACCAGGAAGCACAGGGAGACAGCCCTTCTCACTTGCAGGCCCCCGAGGGCAGTAATTCTGTGCACAAGGATGAGGCAGCCCTGGGCCTGGGCTGTGCTGGACAGCCCACCCTGCCGAGCCCATCCGGGGATGGTGCCAGGCCAGCGTCCAGGACAGGGGAAGCTTTGTCACCTGGCCTCTGCAGTCCACCCAGCGGGGGACCTCAGCTGGCCACCCTGTGCCTTGGGAACTGAAGTACAGCCCTGCCCCGGTCACCGCCTAGCGCTGCCTTTCAGCGTCTGCCAATCTATCAAGATTCAGCTACCGCTGTGAACCCATCAAGCCCACGGAAAGCAGAAAGGAACCCCTGACCACAGCAATTATTTATCCAGCCTGAACTTCAGGTGACCTTTCCCAGATCCACAGAAGTTACAGTTGGGAGCACCTTGGTGTGTAAGGTTTTTCTACCCCCTTCTCCTTTTAACAAACACATTTTTTTCCTGCCACATGACCCTCTCTTGCAAAATTTTCTTTTGCAAAAAGGTCTTTGGGTGGTCCACACGCCATGCGAGGAGTACAGTGTTGGCCTGGAGAGAGAGCAGCTTTTATGAGAGGAAAGTCATAAAAACAAACATCTACAAAACACCGACCTTTTAGGGCTGCTTCTGGGGTGACCCGAGCAGCTCACACTGGGCCAGCTCGCCCCTTGGACATCACCAGGCCTGTTCTAACCAAAGGCTGTGCAGTGACCTGGGTGTGTGTGTGTGTGTGTGTGTGTGTGTGTGTGTCCCCGAGTCACTGCACAACCTGAGCTGTAATAAGGGTTAGGCAGGGTGGAACTCCCTGTGTAAATTTAAAGTGACCTAAAGGACATAATTACATAAATCTCATCATGAGACAATATACTTTTTATTTGTTTGAATTTTATTTGTATTGGTAAAACTGACCTGAAACTGACACAAGTTTATTAGAAAAAGGACTCTGTAAAAGCAAGTGGGCTGGTCTTCTTACTTAAGATGGATGTGCCGACTTCTAGTATGATTAGAGAAATGGATAACTCACTAACATCTGTGCAAACCACAATAAAAAGGGATTTAGTGTTACCCCAAGGAAGGCGGCAGAGGCTGTCTGTCCATTAAGCGCTTTATTACAGCGCCAGCAGCTTTTCTCTAATTCAGTTATTTCTGCTCAGCGTTCAGCGCTCTGACTGCCTGTCATCCCGGCAGACAGTGCTTGGGGCTGGGAGGTTTTGTGCAAGGTAGGTGACAATCAAATGAGCCACTGAGAAGAGAGGGGCGCCTGACCCTAGTGAAGGATTAACTACAGAAAGTGAGTGTGATCATGTCACACCATTACTTAGAATTTTCACAGTCAATTTCTGAAAATATGAGATAAGTTCTTAAAGAGGCAGTCTTCTCAAGCTCGGCAGCCCCGCTCCATGCTGTGGCCGGCAGCTTGGGCAGGAGGGCCTGCCCGGGGCAGAGGGGGCAGCCCCTGTGTGGTGCCACCCACCCCTGGCGCGCTGGAGCCAGGCCTGGGGCCATTTGCCTGCAGGAATATGGCGCAGCCTGGAAAGAAGTAGAGGGAGATGCCTCCTGGGACCAGCCCGCCCTTTCCCCCCTCCCCTGGGTCCCGGAGCTCGCTCGGCCCCCCTGGGGCAGCCAGACCAACAGGCGTGACCCTTTGGGCATCACACCGAGCCGGGTGTCTGCAGGAAGGCTGTCCAGGCCAGCTACTCGAATGCCTGAGCTGGGCTGGTGACTGGATGGAATGTCCAGCTCATGTCAGCCCTTCCAGACCCCTGCAGCCACCAGCGCTCCCATCAGCTCGGTCTTTCTCAGGCTGGGTGCCCCGGTTGCGTGCAAGGGACAGTGTGCCGGTGCCTCGGGACTCCTGTCCCACAGCCAGCCACACAGGCCAGCTGCTAAGCAGGCCGTGTGCTAAGCAGGCCGTGTGCTAAGCAGGCTGTGTGCTAAGCAGGCCGTGCGCTAAGCAGGCCGTGCGCTTTAACACACTATGTGCCCAGCACAGGCACACTCAAAACATACAACGGGCGCCGCACAGGGAAGGAGTGATTTAAGGAAGCAAGATGCATTTGGGGCCAGGTGAGTCACTCCTCACTTACAGATGGGGACCTGAGCTGCCGAGAGGGGCAGGCGTCCCCTGTCCCCTGAGCACAGGAAGCTCCAGGAGGCGGGGCTGGGACAAGGACGCCTGCCCCCCACCTCCCAGACTGACAGAAGTTTAGCTGACGGCCCCGCACAGTAGGGCTCTCTGACAAGCTGGCCTAAAAAATGTGATTTATCCCTTTGTATCTGTATATCGAAATGAGAAAAGTAAACCGCAAACCCCTGAGCTTGGTTCTGCTAAAGTAATTTAACATCTGCCGCCACCTGAATCTAATTGAAACAATTCATTATCAAATTTACTGATCTGCTTAATGATTTTGTATTTCTCTTTCAAAATCACCTTCCGCCTGAGCTCGCCTAGGTGAAATGTTCTTCTCTTCAAACCCGAGAGCTCGGAGGGGCCCGGGGGGACGTCGATCAGAGCACCCTCATTTTAAGGATGGGGCTGAGCTTCGGGGCTGGGTGATGGGCAGCGGGGCAGGAGGACTCGGACACGGCCGGGGTCCCAGGTCACGTCCCCTGAGTGGGCGCTGCTGGTCCTCAGGGAAGAGAAACGAAAGAGGAAGTGATGCAACGGGGTGATGGTGGCAAGAAGGAGAAACGGGAGGAAACGCTGCGCGTTTTATGTTTGCTCGGTGAGTCTGTTAGAGAAACGCATCATTGTCACTGGGCAGGGTCATTAAAGGTACCCTGGACAAGTGGATCCTTTCACTAGAACGGGGCTTAAACAGCAACTTAACCTATGGCACTTGGCAGGGCTGGCGGCATTGTTGCTGGGAGGAAAGGTCATCTCAGTGCCCCCCCCCTTAGAAGAAGCCAACACAGGCAGCGTCTCCTTTTCATTTGCAAGTGACTGAATCATCACAGCCGGAAATGTAAGTCAGGTGGACGGACGGAGGCCCGTCTGAGTCCAGGGTGCGTTTCCAAACGAGCTCCTGTCCTTGTGTGACTAGGAGACGGGGTGAGGAGCGGCCCAGGAGAAGCGTGCAGGTAATTAGATCGCAGAGGGTGCGGCCTTTCCTTAGAGGTAAAACTCGGAGGGGACACAGCGCTGGCACGGGCGCCACTGATCAGCACTTCCCCTTTCGCTGCAGCAATCTTCACGCAGTGGCATGGCTGTTATTACCCAGGGTGCGATATGTGCGGCTGACAATGCCGACTGCGCGTGAGTGCGTGTCCGCACCAGCCAATCACCAGCCTGTAGTGTCTATTTCTGCACCACCAGGTGCTGTCTCCTGGGAAATATCCTCTTTTTTGGCAGGCACACGGAGCGCTGCATTATCTGTCATTTTCATTAGATTCAAGCTACAGCTGAGCCAGAAAGACTCAGTTGTGGCATATGTGCTCCAAATGGCCACGCAGCGACTGTCCAAACCCACCCTCAGGCCCGCTCAGCACGCAGCTGGCGTGGGGCTGGGCTCAGGGACAGCAGAGTGCCCGACCTCTGGTGGGGACGCTGCGACACGGTAAGCCCGGGAGACTGAGCTTCCCACGGTGGCCACCTCAAAGGAGAGGGGACACGCTGGCTTCCGTCAGCCAGCTCCACGCAGGCTGCCGTCGACAGAGATTTTGAGGCCACTCAACAAAGAACACCTAGCTCCTTTCACCCCCTCCCTGCCTCTCGGTACACCTGGCCTCCTGTCCCCAGGCCCTGGCAGAGGCCAGCTAACTGCAGTCCCATAGGATGCCACTCACCGATGGACCGGCATGTGATTGGCCCGTCTGGGGGTCACCCAGCAGGAGCCTGAAGGGAGAAACACGCAGCTGCCGTGAAGCCATGTCTCCGCACACGGCCCCACCAGCTTATAAATGTGAGTGTGTGTCTGAGCAGGCGCACAGGACCTATCACAAAATTAAACCCAATTTGAAGTGCTGAAAACAGGGGAGCCACAGGGCTGGGGGGAAGCGTAACTCTACCCAGCGGTCTTGATATTATTTTAAGCAGCCACTGGAAAAGAAGGATAGACTAGCTGTTCAAGCAGACACTTGACTCTTAAAAACCAAAAGGCCAGTGGGAATGTAAATGGTGCAGCCGCTGGAAAACGGTCTGCAGCTCTTCAAAGCATCAAGCGTAGAATTACCACATGACCCAGCAATTCCACTGCTGGGCGGACCCCCAAGTATTGAAATAGACATTTTTACAGCCATATTCACAGCAGCACGAAGCACAAAGCCAAAAGGTAGTGACCACAGACAGACGATGGAGAAACCAACGGTAGTCCAGACACACAGTGGGACATCACACGAAAAAGGGCGGGCTTCTGAGGCTCGTTGTGACCCAGGTGAACCTGGAAGGCACTGGGCTCAGTGCGAGAAGACGGACACAAAAGGACAGATACTATGTGAGTGCTCTCGTATGTGGGACTTCAGAGTGGTTTGATTCAGAAACAGAGGTAAAAGGGCTGCCAGGGCTGGGGGTGGGGACGGGAGTTACCGGTTGACAGGTAAGGTCTGCGGGTAGATGGCACATGGCCGCGGAGCAGCACGAATGTAACTAATGCAACTGGGCGGCACACTTAAAAGTGGCTAAGACGGTAAATTCTTTTCTGGGCATTTGACCACAAAATGGAAAAGTAGTTAAAATGCTAATTTTTAGGTTATGCATCTTTTACCATTATTTACAAAAACAGTGCACTTGTGTCCGTTTCCCCAGCTCTTCCCTACTGTTCAGGCAACTTGCAGCCCACGGATGGGAGCTGGTGTCCCCGGACGCCACCCGAGGCTTTGGACACACCTGCCTCTCCTGGCTTCGGTCGGTGTTTGCGGTCGTGGGGATGGGGGCTCCCCAAGGGACAGCCAATCAGAGGGGCCCCTCCCCTGAGGGAATTCGAGTTTGAATTTTTGTCTTTCTGCAAGAGGTAGCTTTGCCGGGGAGCAGGCCCTCTCACCCAGCTGACTCCACCATGAGCAGACAGTCTGGAAACAACGCCGCCGTCTGAGCCTCGGCGATTCCAAGCTGTGCCGTGTCCTTCCGTGAGCCTCGATCTGTGTGCGAAGTGCCAAAGGCAGCAGAAACACCCCAAGTTTGGTTAGGAGGGTACATGCTGCCCCAGAATTGTCCGGGGTTTTCATGCCAAGGTGACGACTGCAGAGCACGGCAGAGGGCTTGGACTGAAAACGGAGCCGCGGAGGGGCCGGGGTCGGCCTCGGCAGGCGGCGCCCTGCTTTTCACCTGCGCTGCCGGTCCAGCCGGCCGCATGGCAGGCAAGGAGCAGGGAGGGGCGGCACGAATGTCTCGGCAGCCAGGACAGCGCGCTCCTCGAGGGGCGCACCAAGAAGGGGGTCCCCAGGGCTGAGTGGGGCGGGCCTGCGAAGCGCTGTGCCCTTTCACTCAGGCGGCTTCCCCGACACACGCTGGCTTCTCACGCCCTGGAGGCCCGATGTCCGGCGCAGGGGCCTGCTCAGGGCTCTCTTCCTGGCTTGCAGACGCCACCTTCTTGCTGTGTCTTCACGCGGCTGAGAGCAAGCTCTCTGGTGTCTCTTCCTCTGAGGGCACGAATCCCATCATGAAGTTCCCACTCTCAGTACCATCCAAAGGTCCCACTTCTACAACTGTCCACTGGGTGCTAGGGCCTCACTCTGTGCGCCTGCGGAGGACACCCACCGTCTGCCCATCACAAACGCGGCTTTGATCTGTGCTGAGCGACCCCCGCTGTGGCGACAGAGGACCCACATCCACGCTGTTCCCGGCCTGCGGCCCACCTCTCCGGGGCTATGGTTCTGTGGCCCCGTGTTTCCCACCTAACCCTCTAGGTCCAGCCAGGCTGCAGAGTCCAGGTGACGGGTAGGAAATTGCAAGTAAACTACAGGACATCTGGCTTTTAAAAGGAATTCTCCTACAGCAACCCATGGTCTATTTGTTGTACCATGTTTTGAGTCAACATGAACTTTGTTTTTGTTAAAAGAAATCTCTCTTGTGTTCTCCTCCAGTTATCACCATGTTACTGGAAAGGAGGTAAGGCAGCCGGAAAACAGCTGAGTGAGAGAAATACACAAACTTTCTACGTCTCTGAGCAAGTGAGTCTAAAGTTACTGAATATGCAAATTGACTTATTAAAAGAAGAATGATGTCTCTTTCAGCAATCAGTTTAATTACAGAGGAAGCCTTCAACAGAGAAATCAACTTGTTCTCAGAATAAAAATTCTTTAGAAAGGGAATTTAGGTATAACGGATAAAATGAGAAAATTCACACTGGGGAGGGCGAAGCCTTGCATAAGCGGCTGGCAGCTGCCGAGAGAGGCTTGGGGCCAGCAGCTCAGCAGCCCTGCCTGCGTCTGGCTGGGCTCAGTCTGTCCATCCTCCACTGTCCTGTGCTAAAGCTCAGAGAGGAAAGAGGTCAAGGCCCCTGAAAGGCATTTGCTCCGTGGCTGTGGGAGGCCCCTGCGGGGCAGGTATGGATTGCACGGGGCGAGATGCTGAGGCATGAGGCGGGGGACGAAAGTGGCTGATTACTCAGGACTCTCATCAGGGCTGTCCCTGCGGCTCCCGGGCCCCCCGCTCTCCCCTGGAGACCACCACGCTGTCTGCCCTGCACCCCATTTCCCCAGCATCTTCTCCTTGACTTGTGATTACAAGTCCGGGACCCACCAGACCACTGCCCAGGGCAGCTCCACAGGCTCGTGTCTGATAGCAGTGGCCTGTTTTAATGGCGGGTCCCACTGGGGGCTGCTGGCTTCAGCACAGAGATGACAATGACACCTAATGAGGACCCCAGGAACTGTTCTGGTCACAGAGCTGGTGTGAACAAGCCCAGTGGCACCCCACATCTCACAGGCTCAGGTGCTCCAGTGCCATGGGGCCCCTGGAAAGGTGACAGGCCAGGGTTTAGGACAGAGGTTTGCAGCCAGGCCTCTTGGGTTGGATCTCAGCTACATAAAATGTCAAGTTAGTGACGGCAGGAGAGATGCTTACCCCGTCTTGCCTCCGTTACCTCATCTGTGCAAACGGGGAGACAAGACTACTTGGTAGGGTGGCTTTGAAACTGAAAAACATGGGCAGTGAGTCAGCGTGAGGCCTGGCCTGTAGCAAGCCCTCCGCTAATGCCGGCTGGCAGCACACATCTCCTGTGTGCGCTCACCACTGTGTGACCTTAACTCCACACAAGCCTGTCACACAAAACACGGGACTCACACGGACTCCAGGAATGCACAGGCCAGGGTCCGTCCAGCGGACCTCGAGAGCTCAAGCACCTACCATCTGCCATCAGCGTGCAAAACTGGGAAGTCCCCCGTGCTTTTATGTTCTAGTGGGAAGACACACGGCGAATAGAAAACAATCCCCACAACTGCATAGTATTTCAGGAGTATTTCATGGAACACAAGGATGGAGTGAAGAAAGGTGGCTGGGTGGCTTGAGGGGAGGGGAGCAGGTGGGTTGCACAGAGAAGGTGAAGGCGGGTCCCTCTGTCTAAGGGAGGAGTGTCCCTGGACCAGAGCAAAGGCCCTGGGGCAGCAGTGGGCCCGCAGGTTGCAGGTTAGTGGGCCCAGGAGGAACTGGAGAACATGGGAGAAGGGATCAGGAAGCGATGGATGCAGACACACGGACTCTGGCCGGCCTCCACTTGGGTGGAATAAGCAGCCTTTAGATGGAATTGAGCAGACCAGCAATATCAATGATCTAACTCGTGTTTTAAGAGGAAGAGCAGTGTTGTAAATCCACTGGGATGCAGGGGGGGCCTGTGAGCAGGATGACCGAGTGCGATAAATCCACTGCACGCGAGAAACGAGGGCAAGTGGACAGCATGTCACCCAGGTCCTCGCCGAGGAAGGCCTGGGCGTCAGAGGGGACGTGGATGGTGACATGAACATTTTACTTCCGTTTCTTGAGCACACCAGGCTGGTTCCCACCCAGGGCCTTCGCACGTGCCACCCCTTGGTCCTAGAACGTCGGCTCTGCAGGCCTTTGAGCAGCTGGCCCTCTCTCCGCCTCAGCTCACATACCGTCTCCACTTGGGCCACTCTCCACCACAGTGTCTGGCGTGTTGCTGCTCAGGGCTCTCCAGAGAAACAGAACTACGAGGATGCACACAGACAGAGAAAGAGATGATTACGAGTCGGCCCATGTGATTCCAGAGGCTGAAAGGTCCCAGGATGTGCAGCCAGCAAGCTGCAGACCCAGGACGGCTGGTGGAGGTCCCAGTCTGAGAGCCAGCAGGCTTGAGGGCAACAAGGAGCAGGTGTTTCCGTTCACACTTGAAGCCAGGAAAGCAGCAATGGCCCAGCGAATGCAGCCAGACAGGAGGCCTTCCCTGCCTTATAACGCTATTCAGGCTTTCAACGGATGAGATGCGGCCCACCACACTGGGCAGGGCGATCTGCTTTACTTAGCCTATTGATTCAACGCTAATCTCATATAAAAACACACTCACACACGCACTCAGAATGTCTCACCAAATGTCTCAACTCCCCATGCCCTGTCAGGTAGACACAAATTAGCCATACCTGTTTTGGCCCCACTGTGCGTGTTGTTTTATGACTTTATCTTTGTTATTTGTTTATCTGTCTCTGTATCTTGTGTTTGTCTTCCCTCTGAGAATATAATTTCAACCAGCTGTTTGTCAAACTAGTGAATAAATGAAGGAAAAACAACTCCATGTGTGATTTGAGACGTGGGTTTTCCTGAGGCCAGGTGACACTGGCCGAGGTGCTTGATGAGACGCAGCGGAGCCTGAGGACGGGGCCATGGCACTGGGGTGAGGCGCTGGGAGGAAGCAGATGGGATGAGATCGAACCTGTGGGAAGAAACAGAGCCCCATCTGACAGCCTGAGCCCTCTGCAGGCATGCGGGCCTTCACTGCTAACCTGGAGTGAAACAGCTCCGGACCCGACCCGCTGACTAGGAGCCAACCCAGCAAGTGAAAGCGCGAAGCAGGGCTGGTCCCAGGCCGGGCTTCCCTGGGCGAGTGAGCGGCAGCGGGGCCGGAGAGTGGCCGGAGCTCTCACCCCCGCCCGTGTGGCTGCCGGACAAAGCGGCCAGGTGATGACGGACCCAGTTCATCAGGATGGCACGGCGGCCCCCAGGGGCCTGGAGCGGGATGGAAGACGCCGCTCCCCCACACAAGCCGCCCTCGGCCTGCGGCTCCGGCACCAGGATGCCCGCGGCCCACCCGGCCCTGCGTTTTCATGAAAAGGAAAAAAAGAGAAGGGAAAAGATGTCTTCAAGTGTTTAATGTTATATGCATAAATGTTACCAAAACTGCAAAAAAAAAATGGCCTGTGTGTTACTGAAGCTAAAATATCTCTCCCAAGTCATCATGGACTTTTTAAAAACAAATTGTAGAGTGATTGGTTTTAGAGGCGCTGTTTGAATTGCCTGCATCAGGGACTTGTTCTGTGGAGAGGCTTTGGGGGGGTGGGGGGAGCTGGTCCGCTCAGCTCACTGGCATCTGGCGAAGGCTGGGGCGGCCTAAAGCACAGGGCCCTCCTCGGAGGGGCACTGGGAGGGCTCCAACTCCACTGGGCCTCGGGGTACGGCAGGGCATCCTGTCTGGTGCGGCGGCCCCCTGGCCGAGTGGTGGGCAGTGCTGCCCCGCCCCTGGTCCTGATCAGCATGGGGCCGGACATCATCCGTGCTGAGCCCCACTCCGCCCAGGCCTCAGGGAGGTTCTGCTCCCAGAATCAAGAAACTGGATGCAGCCCTGCCCCCAGGCGCCCAGGCTCTAGGGGAGAACCCCTTAAGTGCCCATCCTGGGACAGGCCGGGCCCTCCCGGTACTGCGTCCTCTGCAGGGATGCAAGGGGCAGGCAGGGATGCCCAGGTGTAGGCACAGCCCAGCTGTGTGCCGAGCCGAGGGGCACCGGCCAGGCGCCCGTCACCCTCCCTTCCGCCACCTGAGAACGGTGCGGGCGACTGACACAGCCCACTGACCTCCGAGGTCGTTTGTCTCACTGATGGACACAGCGCCCATGGCTGGCCAGATCCAGCTTCAAACCACCTTGCCAGCGCCTGGCCACGCTGCCCCGATCCGGTGTGGAGTTTCAGTGCCTGATGGGCCCTGGCTGACCCTTATGGGTGCTGCTGGGCCCCGTCCACGTGGCAGCTGCCACAGCCCCAGCGCCACCTTCAGCCAAGGCACCGGCCTCCTTCCGGGACACGTGCCTCCTGGGCAGTCTGGGGTCCTATCACCCCTCCCCCAGTGTCCTGTGGCGCCCCCATCCGAGAGACGCCGCAGGCATGGGGAGCCCTCTCCCTACGTCACTACACCCCTGCTCCACAACTTGGGGCCCCGGGGCCATTGCCCGGTGGCACACACTGGGCGGGAGGGGGTGGGCAGAGCTGAGGCGTACCCCTGATGCCCGCAGGGAAGTTCAGAGACCCCGGAGGTCCAGCTCCCGGCTCCCCCACCCACTCACGGACGGGGCCTCGGGGGGGAAAAGAGAAGACGGAGTCTGGCCGGCCTGTTCCTGCCTCGCTTTCCCGTAACGTCAGCATCACAGCAGGGTTCTCGAGTACAAAATGAAACATCTGACGATACTAAGCTAGGGCTTAGCAAATAGTAAGCATCCAGCCAGTAGTGATATGATGGTCCTTTTTGTTGAACTGGACCAGGGTTCCCTCATCCCTTGTGTGTGCTAAGCACTGGGGGGTGGCAACAGTTTGCAGGGGGAGCTGTCAGCATCGCTGGATACGGCCCTGGTGCCAGTGACGGCAGGACTCAGGCAAGTGCCAGGTTCTCCTCGCAGTCCCGTCCTTCATGCCTGCGCACTACAAGGACACAGCGAGACATTCCAGGGGAAATGCTGGAGCGAAGGTGACACCAGCCCTGCTGCTGTCTGCAGGAACTCACAGGGAAGCAAAAGGAACTGTGTTCCTGGTGAGCTGTGTTATCAGAGTTGCCATCTGGGCTCAGGAGGACGGAGCTGGGAGGAAGCAGAGGTGAGGGGTGCGTCTGCAGGGGTGACTGGGGCTGAGCCGCAGGGGCGCGACATAGGTGCTTGAGCCGCAGGTGCTAAGAGCTGACAGTCTGCTAAGGAAACACGCGCCTTTCGTCTGTGGGGAAGGTGGCGCTGGGCTCAGGAAGCGGGCTGACAACACAGCAAAAGAGCCTGCTTGGGGAGGCCCCGATGACAGCACCGAGGGCGACGGTGATCGGAACCCTGACTGCTGATGGTCAGAGCCCTCGCGGGAAGTTCGGGACACGTCCCAGGGTGGCCAGAGAGAGTTCAATGGCAGGACTGTCACAACTGCGTGGGGAAGAACTAAGAGAACACCAGGGAACGAAGAAGCACCCTTGACGAACAAAGGTGGGGAGCCGTCACCATCGCTACCCAAAGCGAGAAGCACCCAGGAAGGAGGGAGAGCCACAGCAGAGTGTGTGGGGGGCACCTGACAGGAACAGCCGCTCTCCGCCTGTGGCCGGAAGGGAGAAGCCAGTGCGATAAGCACTCCGACTTCCTTGTCCTGTGCGGCTCCCCACTGGCCATTCCTAACTAGAAGTCAGAGTCTGTGGGTGACATCCAGGTGGGGCAGCTGCCTGGGAGACAGAGCAGGACGGAGAAGGATGGGGAGTAGATCTGGAGGGACAAACAGAAAACCCATCTGATGAAGATGATGATGGTGGTGGCGCTGGTGGCAATAGCGATGGTGGTACTGGTGGTGGTGGTGATGGTGATGACGACGGTGGTGATGATAACGGTGGTGATGACGACGGTGGTGGTAGTGACGGTGCTGGTGATGGTGGTGGTGACAGTGGTGGTGATGGTGGTGATGGTGGTGGTGGCGGCGATGGTGGTGGTGGTTGTGGTGATGGTGATGA
This sequence comes from Aselliscus stoliczkanus, assembly GCA_033961575.1. NCBI lineage: Eukaryota > Metazoa > Chordata > Mammalia > Chiroptera > Hipposideridae > Aselliscus > Aselliscus stoliczkanus. The sequence continues at coordinate 55,456,069 of CM066732.1, forward strand.
CGACGGTGGTGGTGGTGGTGATAGTGGTGGTGGTAATGGTAATGGTGATGGTGGTGACAGTGATGGTGGTGGTGGTGACGGTGGTAGTGGTGATGACGACGGTGGTGGTGGTGATGGTGGTGGTGGTGGTGGTGGTAGTGATGGTGATGATGGTGATGGTGATAATGTTGGTCGTGGCGATAATGGTGATGGAGGTGGTGGTTATGGTGGTGGACATATTGATGGTGTTGATGGTGGCGCTGGATACAATTATTGAGCTCCTCTATGGCCACTCACTGTTCTAAGGGCTTTCAATCTTCACACTAGCCCAGTAAGATAGGACAGTGGAGATTCTTGGAGACTTGGGAACTACAAGTGCTCAATAGCCAGAGTGGGCCTCTGCTCCCTTGGACCACCCCCAAAACACACAGTTTGGCAAAGCACCTGGTTCCAGTGACTCGTGTTATAATTATATGTACATTTGCTTGCCTTCCCTACTTCTGTATGAACTCCTCTAGGTAAGTTTGACATCTGATTATCACTTGTCACCCAAGGCTTGGCAGTGTCTAGTAAGAGGACCTGCCACCCAGGAATTGCTAAGCCAATGATGATGAGTGAATGAATAAATGAGTGAATGAATAGAAAGACCGTGACAATAGGTCATAGAGAGTAAGCTGTGTGTGGAGCCTGGCCCATGCCAGGCACCCAGCCAACACAGTGGCACGGTGGCATGTCTTCCTCTGGTGCGTACCTCCTCACGTCTGACCAAGGATTGAAGAACACAGCTCGGTTCCCTGAACTTGCCCCATGCCCAAACTCTGAGCTATGAGTGGATGTTTCTGCTGTCTCGATGCTGCACATGGACACCCACGCCCAATGCAGCTGAGAAGGCTAATCACCTTTGGCTCGTTGTGTTGATAAGTGCACATACAGAGAAACACAAACCTCTTTCTGTTCATGTTAATTTTGGTCCCAAAATGTTGCTAAAACATAGTGTCACAGATGTTCCTCTCCTGTCGCACGTACGAGATACTGGAAGTGAGAGCTGGATGCTTTGACACAATTTCTGTGGCTTTGGTCACTGTGGCCAGGCCACTTCCCAGCCCTCGGGCCTGTCACTGTGTCTGACCATGCCCCACGCACAGAGGTTCACACGGGCTTCTATTCCTGGCGCAACAGACTGATAGAGGTAAGCAGTTTAAACAATAAGTTGGGCTATGTCGCCTTGTCACCTCACCGCCAGTTTCACTCTGGGCAGAGCAGGTGGGAGGACTCGCCCGGTGAACTCCTGGCGGGAATCTTGGCGACTCACTTGTGAGCTTATTAGGGTGAGAGATGACATGGTGAGACGTGGGCCTCTCCACGCTGCAGCTGAGCTTTTTACTAGCCTGGAGAGGCCGGATTTAAAGCCACTTCACAGCTTTTAAAGAACCAAGCGGAACTGCACTGCCTTCTCTCAGCTTGTCCCCGTTTATCTTCCACACGCGGAGGCCATTTTTAAGAACAAGGTGTTGTAATTTGGAGTAGGTACCAGGGGGGCCCAGCCAGCGCTCGGCTGCTTTGAGGCCCGTCCCTCCCGTCACGGGTGGGCTGGCAGGTGGGCGCAGTGGGCGCTGGGTTGTAGGTGCTGCACTGGGAAGGGCATCCCTGGGGCAGGAGGCGGTTTCCTCACTGAGAGCTTTTCTCTAGAACCTTCGGCATTGGTGGCATCTGTGGCTGGGTAAGAGGGGCGAGAATGCCCTTGGGCGGCTTAGGGGTGAGAACAGGGGTCGGCTGGGCCCCCGGGAGCTAGACCGCAGCCAGCTGCCAGGCGGAGGCGCCAAGCTAAGCAGATGGTGTGGACATGACCATCATGACCGGTGCTAACGGCTCTGCTGGCGTGCTAGTGGCCATGTGGAGGTGGGGACCCAGCCCAGGAAATGGCCTTGTCCTTCCTTTCATCATTTCTTCAGCCAATGCCATCAAGTAGGACAGGATTACCACATTGTGGGTACCCCATACCAACTAATTAGCATGGGTAGGGGCCTGCTGCCTGGGCCAGCGATATGCCAGGTGCCGCAGAGAAGCCAGGAGGAGCCGGGGTCTGGCTAGGCCACCGAAGGGCTGCCCTGTTGGCATGTCCGTCACCCAGAGTCAGGGTCTGTCACACTGCTCCAAACCACTGCTCTCTCCTGTGGATGACAGGGGTCTCGAGAGCCATAAGCTGTAGTATGAGGCCCTGAGCGTGGGTATGGGCCTGGCGACACCCGCCGTGTAAGAGCCACCACAGGCCATCCAGAGTCCAAGCAAGAGTCTCAGGTGGCAGGCCCCTCCAGAGGCTTTTGGAGAGGGCTGGTGTCAAGCTGGGGAGACACCGTCCCAAATAACCACACCGGCTCCAGCGCTGCATAACCAGCCAAAGGGCGGAGTGCATGGGACCACCTGCCAAATTCAAGGCCAGGGGGCTCCTGTTCCTGGGCAGTGGAACCACTCAGGCAATAGCCTTCAAGCTCCCCTTAGCTGGTTCAGCCGAGGCCTGGCTAGAGCTGGGGGAGGGCATGGTCCCCCCTCCCTGTGTGAGGGCGCCTGCATCATTGCCCAGTTACAGGTCACACAGCAGCACACAGGCCACAAACCCCAGGAGGGGCCCGAGGATCGACCTTGAACCCAACCCCAACCCAGGACCTTATTCCAGGTTCCTCTAAGAGAAGGGGACAAGCAGGGTGTCTCAGAGGACGAGGAGAGGCTCGGCTTCGCTGTGATGCCAGGCACTCGCCAACTTTCTGCTCTCTGCTGCCCACGCTTTCTCCATTCCTTTACCCCAAACTCCAGTGGGGCCACCATAGGTCAGGTGTGATCATGGAAGGTCACATCTCAAGGTGAAAATCACGGGCTCTAAAATGGGGAGTGTGGTGGTTAATTTTGTATGTCAATTAAACTAGGCCACGGAACCCAGGTATTTGGTCAAACACATGTGCATGTTGCTCTGAGGATATTTTTTGGATGAGACTAACATTTAAACCAATAGACTTTGAGGAAAGCAAGTTGCCTTCCAGAATAGGTGGGCCTCATCTAATCAGTTGAAAACCTTAAGAAAAAAGACTGATCTTCCCCAAGGAAGAGGAAACTCTGCCAGCAGACAGCCTTTAGATTGGAGCCACAACATCAGCTCTTCCCTGGGTCCCCAGCCAACCACTCTACCATGCAGACTTTGGATGTGCCAGCCTCCATGATCACGTGAGCCAATGCCTTAAAATAAATCTATACATCTATGTGTGTCTGTCTATCTCTATCTATCTATCTATCTATCTATCTATCTATCTATCTATCTATCTATCATCTATCTATCTACCATCTATCTATCATCTATCTATCTATCTATCTATCTATCTATCTATCTATCTATCATCTATCTATCTATCTATCTATCTATCTATCTATCTATCTACATGTATCTATCTATCACCTATCATCCACTCACATCTATTTACCTGTCACTCTATCTGTCATCTACATGTCTCCTGTTGGTTCTGTCTCTCTGGAGACCCGCGTCCTGACGATACGAGCAGGGACTAGGAAGACGGGAGCACAGCCTGTGGAGGCTGATGGAAGACGGAGGGTCCCGGCCGCCGCCACCACGCAGGTGTTGTCAGGATGACCGCCTGCTCAGTGCATGCCTCTTCCTTGCCCCACCTGAAGACAGGATGCGACGTCGTGGGGCCCAGGCCAGCTCGTTTGCCTTGTGAAAAATGTGTTGCCTGAGCCATGGCGTTCCATGGCACGTCCTGCTCTGAGGGAGATGGCCCTGAGCTGGGACAGCGAAACACCGGCAACAATAAGAAAAGCTCATGGTTGTTGGAGCCCCGGAGCCCTGCTTTGCCCAGAATTGCCACTCTCTGAAGTGGGGAGGTGCACTTGGGATGCTCCTTCCAGAATAAAAGGGGAAGCGTAGGGCCAGGCAGCCCTGGTTTTGGGGGGGCTGGTGGGGGTCGGTGAGCAGTGACCCGCTGTTCTCAAGACACCGTGCCCATCTGCACGGCTGGAGCTTTGTCAGGGCGTCTGTGAGGTCCGCTGCCGGGCACCGTGTCACCCATTGGATGTGCTGCACCTTCGCTTTCTCCCCATTTCTGTCCCCCGGAAGGAAGCTGTCGGGAGGCCACAGAAGTGTTTTGACTGGAGTGTCTTCGGTGTCCCCACCCCAGTGAGGGACGCATATTAGTGCCGAATAGTCGTTTTTTGAGCGTGGGAGTAAGAGCAGCACTCTCATTCTGGAAAGTGCTGAGCGCAGCCTCCCGGCAATGGGCCCCCCGGCACCCTCGCCCTGTTGATAATGACGAAGTCTCATAAATCTGGGTAAATCTTTAATTACGCCTCTGAACGTGGTGCTATTATGATGTGACGGTCCTAAAGGGCATGTCCAAATCGGCTCCACATACACTTCACGGGCATATGAGAGGGAGAGCGGACTGAGGCTAGAGGAGAGGCAGACAATCACACCTCCTGCCTTGGTGCGGTCACCTCCTAAAATGGGATCTTCACTCCCTCTTTAAAATAATTGTCAGTGAAAGCTCTGTCTCCTGCCCTCTCAGTTTTCACAATTTTTATGAAAACCCACAGCACCGTCAGCGTGGCTGAGCCCTACTGCGTGTGACAGAAACCACACTGTGTAAGTGGAGGGACGTGCTCCTGCGAAGATGCCTTCGGCCTAACGTTGCCCATCTTTAGGGACATGTGTGATCCTTATGGACAGAGGAGCCCCTGGGCGCTGTGAGGGGTCCCAGGAGAACCCGGGGCTGCCTCCAGTCCCTGCGGTGGGGAGAGCAGCCTCCCCGCCCCCACCCTGCATCTGCTGAGTAGCCTCATGCAGTTTATTTTTATCTTCAGCCAACGCATATATTTTTACTTGTGTGAATAATATGGGGCAAGATTAAGTTCTTTTATTTTGCTAATTAAACTGCATTTTTCACAATCTGGTGAGGTAGTAAGTGACAGGACTAACAGGGGCAGGGTGCAGTTTGCTGTTCTCCTGATTAGATTAGAGGGTTTGATATTGAAGCAGGAGCTGATGGAGTGGTTTCCTGGATGGGAATGAATGCGTGACCCTAGTTTATCACCGCAGCTTCATAAAGAAGTCTTCCTTACTGTCGAGAAAGCCCAACCAAGAGTGAAAATGACATTAGCAAAAAGCTAAGCAAAAGGTCAGTAGAGCAGAAGGAGAGGGGGAGGGAACATGCATTCCTTTGCCGTTTTTCCCGGGGGAGGGAGCCGCTCAGACCAGGTGAGCTGAGACCTGACCACGGGCTGCGGAGGCGGCGCCCGTCCGAGCCTCTGGAGTTTAAAGGCCGAACATCTCAGATTGAAAAGGAAGCGGAGACGCAGACCCTGGCGCCCGCCCCCGCCCCCTGCGGCCAACAGCACCCACACACCCCGGGCTTCCCGGGCCTAAAGCTCGCCTTCAGGGCAGCAGGGGCCCGCAAGGCCGCTGGGGAAGGACACGGCGCCCTTCGCCCCCGCCCCGCCTCGTCCCATGGCCCAGCTCCTTAGCGGAGGCCGCAGACGTGGAGCAGTGATGCCACAAAGAAGAGGGAGGCCAGCGTGGAGGAGTGGCCTGCCAACTCCTCCTGTGACGAGCGGGATGAAACAAGCAAAGGCGGGGCGGCTGGGCCTCGCTCCGGGCCAGGCCAGGCCACTGCCCAGGTCCCAGCCCCACCTCCCGGTGGCACGCAGCCGAGGGCACGCACGTGCGCTGCAGGACGACTTCTGGCAAAGGTGCCCACGTCACTCCCACCCAGAGAGTGCCCTCGAGCCCCGCAGCCGAGCCCGCCGCCCCAGAGCCACTGTGGCGGGGTCTGCACCGAAAGGCGGTCCGCCCGTCTGGAGCCGAGCCGGTGGACCCTAGGGACGCACCCCTCGTGTCGGCTTCGTCCGTGCAGCACGGCGTTTCTGCGATGCTCCCTTTGTGGTGGTGTCACACTCACGAATTGTTCGAGCTGAGTGGGGTTCCGCTGTGTGAATCCTCCGAGCTGAGTGGGGTCCCGCTGTGTGAATCCTCCGAGCTGAGTGGGGTCCCGCTGTGTGAATCCTCCGAGCTGAGTGGGGTCCCGCTGTGTGAATCCTCCGAGCTGAGTGGGGTCCCGCTGTGTGAATCCTCCGAGCTGAGTGGGGTCCCGCTGTGTGAATCCTCCGAGCTGAGTGGGGTCCCGCTGTGTGAATCCTCCGAGCTGAGTGGGGTCCCGCTGTGTGAATCCTCCGAGCTGAGTGGGGTCCCGCTGTGTGAATCCTCCGAGCTGAGTGGGGTCCCGCTGTGTGAATCCTCCGAGCTGAGTGGGGTTCCACTGTGTGAATCCTCCCGGTGTTCTCTCCACTGCACTTCGGATGGACTTTGGGCCGCTTCCAGTTCGGGCAGTTGTGAGCAAAGTGGCCGTGACCATTCAGACGTGTATTTCCACTTCCCTTGAGTGGCACCTAGGCATGGCACTGCTGGGTCAGAGGGGGTGTGTTCTAATGTCAGAGAGACGCCCAGACTGTTTCTCGAGTGGGGCCCCACTTTCCGCGTAGCCGGCCAGGGTGAGAGCCCTGGCTTTTCCACACCCTCGCCGGTATTTGGCGTCGACGGCCCGTCAGTGGTAGGCATCCTGGTGAGCTGCTGTGTGCATGTGCTCGGCCATTCAAATACGGCCTGTGTTTCCCTGGTAACTCCCGAAATTGATCACTTTTCATGTGCTTATTGGTCATTCTAACATATTCCTTTATGCAGTGTTTGTTTACATTTTTTGCCCATTTTTATCGAGCTGCCTACCTATGACTGAGCTACATGAGTTTCCTGTGCTTTCCGAACACCAGCTCTTTTCCTGACATGTTTATTGCACGACCTTTGCTTCCAGTCCACAGTTGCCAGTTATGTTACATAGAAATAGACCCTAAGATGACACAGTCATCAAACTTGGGAAACAAGGACTTGACAGTCAAAAGTATAAATATAGTTAAGGACCTACAAGAAATGTTGGACATAATGAGTGACCATGTGGGAAATCGCAAAAAAAAAAAAAAAAAAAATGAAAACCATGAAAAAAAAATCAAGTGGAAATTCCAAGACAAAAAATATAATATCTGAAATAAAAATTTCACTGGATGGAATTAATAGCTTATTGAACAATGCAGAAGACAAGCTAGTGGGTTTGAAAACAGGTCAGTAGACTTTCCCACCTGATTCAATAAGAAAGAAAAGATTGAAAAATTAATAGAAACCTCAGTGATTTAATCAAACGATTTCAGGTATGTGTCATTGAGGTGTCAGAAGGTGAGAGAGATTGAGATAGAAAAAATGATTTGAAAAAAATGATGACTAAAAAACTTCCAAATCTGATGAACAATATTGACACAGATAATCAAAGAAACTCAACAAATCACAAACAGGTAAGCACGAAGGAGATCACCTAAACCAATGTGGTCAAATTGCTGAAAATATTTATAAAGCAGACAAGTGTAGAGGCAGCCAAAGATAAAAGACCATTTTTACACAAAAGAACAAAGACTGAGCGATGTAGTCCGTCACCAGTGCAGGGCCAGTACAATGGAGCTCGATGTTTAAAATGCTGAAATCACAATAAACCAACCCAGAATCCCATGTCCAGGGAAAAACGCCTTGAAAAATGAGGCCAAAATAAAGACATATTCAGCAAACCTTTTCTCTACCTAAAAAAAAAAAATCAAAATTTGGCTAAAGGGAAATAATACCAGAAAGAAACAATCTACATGCAAAAATGTCAATTTAAAAGACATTTTCTCCTTTTATAGCTTCTTTATAAGACATTTGGCTGTTTAAATTAAAAATAACAATATATTGAGTTGATAACATATAAAATACAGGATGACAACAGCACAAAGGAGAGGTAAATAGAAGGCTGCTCTGGAAAGCCGCTTCATTATATGTGAGGTGACGTAATATTAATTCGAGGTACACTGTGGTAAGCTAAGAATACATAGTATAGCCCCTAGATCAACTTCTAAAATAATAAACCAGAGAAGTATGGCTAAAAACCTAGTGGAGGAGATAAAATGAATACCAAATATACTCAATAAAACCAAAAGAAGACAGGAAACAAATTTTAAAAAGGAACAACAACAAAAACCAGATGGCGCATTTAGAAAAGAATAAGCTTAATGCTCCTCACATGTAGGCTAACTTATGGGTCTCAACTGAGCCCCGTGACATGGACGGAGCCTTAGGCGGCTCCACGCCCCCGCCCCCAGCAAAAGCCAGACCGCTGTGGGCTCACCTGCAGGGCCCGGGGCGGGTGGCCAGCTCTGTCATTTCAGAGATGTCTGCGGTCGGAAGCTGAGCCCAGGACCCTTTATTCTCTCCGGTCAGACCTGAGCGCTGGCACACACTGTTCTGTAGCTAACACATACCTTTCCCAAGCTTTCTTTACTATGTTTATTTATAAATATTTTACTCATGGCAAAATATAGCATTTCGGCATTTTAAGTTATGTTAGTATAGTATTATATTTTAGAAACGAAATATATTTCTAAATGTACAGATGCATAAATAAAAATGCATACACATTTTAAGAAAGGAAAACTGTATTAAAATTGTAATACTCAATATATACCGATCACAAAGATGAATACAAGTCACGTCTGACTTCTGCAATTACAAGAGGTGCTCAAAGTGGTTCCCATCAGGGTCCAGGCACTTCTGATGACAGCGAACTACTGCTTGTGCAACGCTGACCAAAGTGTCCACTTGGGTACATTTTTTTGGTACCCCGGTATATATTATCATTGTAAATACATAACATAAATATATAGTAAAATATAAACATATGCTGTAGAAAGAGAATCTGTTTCTTACTCTTATCGCCCACCAGTGCTTTGGTGCCAACTGCCTTCCTGTTCATTGCTGCGTACTCTTCCCCCAGCCATGGAACCCACGTCCCTTTTATCCCTTTGTCCATCAACAGATGCCAAGCCACCTCGTCAGCACAAAGAACACTGCAGTAGAAACGGTGAAATATGCCCATGGGGTACGTGAAAGTGCTGTGCTTTCTTCAAGCACAGTAGGTCAGCATGACGGTTCCTAGGAGTTGGAGGGAGCTACAGAGGAGGGCGCAGCATTAGCAAAGCCAGGAGAGCCCCAGGGAAGGCCGTGAGAGGTGGCATCCGTGCCACATGTTTGTCCACCAGGAAACCACAACTGGCCCGCGGCAGAGCAGGCCGTGCAGGGTGCAGAGAGGCCGCGGGGGGCTGGCGAAAGGGGGCATCTCTCCTGGAAGTTTCAAAGCCTCCTCTGCCAGCTCCCCAAACCCTCTCATGTCCCCGGTCTGTACCCGGCTTTCTCAGATACCCGCAGTGACAAATCCAGCTCCAGGCTGGGGCTTGGTTTTATAAACTTGGTTTTAAACTTCTGCCAGCTGCAGTTTGCAGGGACCAGCCTCCATTGAAAGCAAATGTCCAAACTCATGGCCTCTACTCCCCATTCTCCCTTGGAGAGGACAGCCCTCTGTGGCTGTGTCCCCCAAACCCCCTGCATGGTGGCTGTCCTGCAGGGTGAAGGGTCAATCCTCCAAAACCTTAAAATGCTACCATCGGCAGCACTTACTAAATGCCAGTCATGTTCACATAAGTCCCCGGGTCCTGCTGGGCATCTGACGGCTGCCCGAGCCGCCACACCCCCAGCTGTGTGCTCCCAGGCAAGTGACCGAGCCTCTCTGGGTCTCACTCCGCTCAGATGCAGCACCAGCGTTCTGCCCTTTAAGATTTTCCCGGCACAAAGGTAGTCAGTCTCTGTGGAGCACGTAAGGGCTGGAAGGGCCTGGCCCACCCGACAGAGAAACAAAAAGGGTGAGCTGAACGACTGGGTAAGTGTGTCCTTTTCTTTGAGGAGGAGGCCACATGCTGCTATCGTAATATATGTTTGTTAGTTTCTGTGGTTGGAAAGTTGACAAAGTGATGTTAAGGTTAACTCAGAAGAAAAAGAATGGTGATCAAGGGGACAGTACCACCTATCAAACTATACTGTAGGGAAATAAAACAGCATATCAAAAAACAGACACGTCAATTAGGCAGAAGAAAGGCCCAAAAGGAGCCTCGTATCATGCCACGGTGTGAAGGTGCTTGTGAAATAATTATTTAATACATGGAGGAATCCAGCTCAGTGCAAGGTTAAAACTGGCATTTTGAGTCAGAAAGTAACACAGTCATTCCGCCAATAGTTCTGGGACAAATAGTTTAGTTTTTAAAAATGGATAAATTAGTCCCTCACCCTGAATGCACACCCCAACTCACACACGATGGATTAGGAAGTTACAAAACTATTTAGAAGTATAATTTCCTGGAGAGGGAGGCCTGGTTAAGTTTAAATGGAAACGGGTCCAGCTCAAAAGGTTTGGATACGTGAAAATAAGTACTTAACGTATTTATTATTTACTAATCAATATCAAATTACTAAAATGACCAATGGGTTTTTTTAAGATAAGAAAATGTCCACATTTTAATACAAAAAACTAACAAAAGGAATAGACAAGCTACACCCCAAAGCAGCAGCCTGCCCCACGCTCTCTCCTCCGGGGCCATCTTTGCTGAGAGGCGTCCGGACCCCGGGCTGAGCTGAGCCCAAGCGGGCTGTGGCTGCTTTCCTCCATCCACAGGCCCAGCGCAGGCCCCTGGAGCCCCAGCGAACAGGGGTTTTTAAAGTTGGAAACCACTTCTCTAAATGAAATGACAATATTAAATGTTAGAAAGGACACTGAGATCAATTTTTTGAATTGACATAACTTCGATGGCCCTTTTTTGTAAATATAAAATCCAACATGAAGTCATGGTCTTTAGGAAAAATTAGAAGAAATGATAAGCTAATGTAGAACACTTTAAAATAACAATTAAAAAAAAAACTAATTTCAAAATGAGTAGTGATGGTGCCAGAATGTCATATAGTATCTTCCAGGAAATACATAATAAGTAGATAGATGATTGATAAATGGTATGAGAGTGTGTATGTGTATAAATATATTCCTTTTTAATTCCACTCTATTTACTGTTTTATAATTTTCATCATGAATATTTTTCCATTTGAAAAATTAAATTTTACTTTTCTACATTTTACCTATCAAGTAGTATTCCATTGTTTGTGCATACCATAAGATATTATCGATTCAACCATTTTTGGACAGTTAGATTTCTACTTTTCCTAGTAGATGTGACATGGACACGCCTGACCCTGTGCTACATATTTGTGAACACATGTGATGACATTCCTGGGATAAACGCTCAGCTGTGGGAATGCTGGCTCCAGCATCGCTTGTCTCCTAAGGCCTTTACTATGTGTTGCCGAATTATTTTTAGAATCTTTCTGCCACGGAATCACATCCCAGGTGGGAGGAATATCTCTAAAGCCAGTGCACACGACAACACAGTTGTGCGGGTTCAATGTGCCAGCTCGTGGCCTCTGTCCTGGCACGTTCCCGTCCCGCCAGCATCCCCGTGGGCACCCCGACAGCGGGGAGCCCCTGCCCTGCCGCCAGGCCTGTGTAGACCAAACGCCGATTTATCTCCATGTCTCAGTAAGTGCGCATGTCTGGTCACTGGTGGGAGGGACCGCTTTCCTCCCGCCGACTGGCGTCCACACCTCCGTGCCATCTGCTTCCTCTGTCCTCTGCAGGATGGGAGGGTTACCTGGAGCCTGTCAAGCCCTGCAGGGTACTGTCTGCTCCCCCAGCAAGTCACAGGTCCTCAGGGAAGGCAGGAGCGCTCTCCCCAGGACACCAGGAGCCGGACTGATCCCTGGGCCACCTGGGACGCACTTAGTCCAGGAGAAGCGAGGATGCTAGGAGGGTGGAACTTGGGACCCTTGGGTTCCGGAGAGGGCTGCGGTCCCTCCTGGTCCACAGCTGTGTCCTGCAGGGGTGGGACGTGGGTCTGCGCGTGCTGCCCCCAAGATGCCTGGGCCGCCTCCTTGTGGACTCCCCTCAGCGCCCTCACAGCCGAGACTCACTTGGAAGCTACTCCCAGCCGTGTGCTGTGGGGGCCTTTACACCTGTCACTTCATCCTCCACTCCCAGGAAGCCACAGTCCGGGATTGCTGAGATCTGTCACCCACACGGGTGAACACTGAGGCACAGCAAGCTTCAGGACCGACTGTGGAGTGGAAGCCCTCTGCAGTACCCTCTTCACTCGGTCTGGACACAGCCAGTCACGTCTCTGCTTTCACTCTGAACCACCACTGCTTCTCCCAACCCCGATTCAGCTCCCTTCTCCTGGGGGCCCTGAAAAGCCCGCCATTTATGTCCCTGGGAGCCTAGGCGGGGGACCTGGGAGCCCTTCTCACCAAGAGTTGGGACATCAGCAGCTTTCATTCCTTTCTGCCCACACCAGGCAGGCACATGTGGCCGCAAGTGCCAACCCAGAGTTGGGCACTTATTTCCAATCCATGGCTGTCCAGCCAAATGAGAGCAACGACGCCATGCCCTGGGCTGGGGCAGGCTCATACAAAACGGGCTCCTGGCCTCCTGGGCCCTCCTGCCACCATCCCCACTGCCCCATATGTGGCTGATACAATGAAGCTGCCTTTTCTGAAAATATTTCTGGATAGCCAGACTGAAAACTCTGTAGTCTGGAAACAGTGTTCAGATGGCTGTAAAGACACAACTAGGGCTGTTTTATTGTTATTTTGAGGAAACTCTAGAGATGGATGGATGGATGGATGGATGGATGGATGGATGGATGATGGATGGATGGATGGATGATGGATAGATTGATAGATGGATGGATGGATGGATGGATGGATGATGGATGGATGGATGATGGATGGATGGATGGATGGATGGATGGATGATGGATGGATGGTGGATGGATGGATGGATGATGGATGGTTGGTGGATGGATGGATGGATGGATGGATGATGGATGGATGGATGATGGATGGATGGATGGATGGATGGATGGATGGATGGATGATGGATGGATGGTGGATGGATGGATGATGGATGGGTAGATGGGTGGATGGATGGATGAATTTTCCTCATTGAACGAGTACCAATATGGGCAGAAGTAAGGCAGGTGACACCAAACACATTTTATTTGGGGGCAGCAAAGGGTTCTTGCAAGGACCCCTGTTATCACTTCAGGGGATGAGTAACAGTCCTATAGCTTTCTTGTGTTCCCTTCTCTTGTGAGGGGATGAAGGTTTGATAAATAAGCATTTAGACTGCAGCAACACTTTTCAGGCTTTTTCAGATTCAAGGGCCTAGAGGCAGGTGAGTCATCCAGACAACCTCTGAGTTCTGTGTCAACTTTCAGATGCGATAAAAAAAAATTGTTTTGGGGAAATATACTAGATTTTGTTTTTCATCTTTTTTTTAATCTTTCAAACATTTAGCAACACCAGTTTTCTTCCAAAATTATGGGAATTCTTCTTCAACTAGTAGGAAAGAGAAGAAAGAAAGTCAAATCTGAAAAGCTCCAAACAGACGCTGGGAGCAGAGAAGAGACCATTATCTCTGGTGTCTGTCTCACCTATAAAATCGTTAACATGAAATGCCTTTTGATGAGTGCATTGGAAAAAAAAGGCGGTTATATATTAAAGTACGAACGTCTCTTCGTGCATCATTTAAATTATTTTCCAACGCTGATTAAAATAACCGAACATTACAGCTTGCTTAGCTAAACATTATATTTCCAAATCCATTTCCAATTGTTTCCCTTCAATTTGAACAAATTTTGAGCAATTTTATTGCTATTCATACCTGCTTGATTTTTTTATTAGAAATTAAAGTGCACGCTTTTTTTTTATCAAAGTTGCAAAGTGCTGCAGAGCTTAACCCCTTCTGTGCTGCTCTGCACCTTTGCATCATGGAGAGAAGCAGCAATTCCTGTCTTCATTCCAAGGGCTTCACCTGGACGGATGATATTTGAAAATCTCAAAGCAGAGGTCAGTAGAGGTCATCTGAACAACTTCTCAATTTACATAGAGAGAAACAGACGCACAGAAGAGAACGCAGTTGTCTAATACCACGAGGGAATTTTGGGACACATCCACCAATGGGGACGAGTCCCCTGACGCTGCCCTGGGTTTCTTTTGACCCCAACAAACTGCCCATGACCAAGTCCCAGGGAAGACTGGGCTGGTCAGCTGTTCGGAGGGAGTTTCGGGGAGTCACTCTCGTGGTTTGAAGCGCCCGGCGCACGCTCGCGCCCGTTTGGGGCCCTGATGGAGGAAGCTGCCTGCTGGCTGATGCTGAAGCAGCGTGTGGAGAGAGCCCTCAGGCCACCAAACCCTGGGACAACCTATCTCGCTGTGACCAAGCCGTGGGGCAGGCCGGTGCGCGACCAGGACAAGCGCCTTGTCCTAGAAACGTGGTCCTGAGTATAACGAACGGCCGCCTTGCTGAGGACGGACTCCGCTCCAGGCAGCCGGGACCCCCGCACCCACTGAGAGAAGAGGCTCGGGACCCCCGCTCGACGACGCACGCTCTGGCACATGGGGTTTTGGGGTTTTGAGCCACAGACATCAGCTGCAGTTACTACGACAAGAACGGGTCCCTGAGGGAGCAAAGCCGAGGCCGGCCAGGGGCCTGGAGAGGGTGAGGGCTGAGTGGCCGCAGGTCTGGGCCGTGGGATCAGGAGCCGGGCCCCTGCCGCCTGCCGGGGAGAGACGGCCCAGCTATTCCCTGCTCTGCCTCCTCCCTCTCAACATCCACACGCCCAGGAAAGGCGTCAGAGGGCCAGTGGTATCCTGCCAGTGTCCTGCCGAGGAAGGTGTGGAGAGGGAAGCCAAGGTGCTATCGCTGGGGAAAAGGTGGGTTCTGAGCCTCCTGTGCTCCATGGGCGAGGGTAAGAGCATGTGACCATGCCTGGTACATGGCAGCGCCCCTCACCTGGGTCTGGCCCGACCGGATCGATGTGGGGGGAGTGAGGGCACAAGCTGTGGCTCTCAGGACGCTGAGTGTTAGTCCATGGGTGGCCGTGGCAGGCCCCTCTCCGTGGTGCCTGACCCCACAGCTCCACAGGCAGACCTCGGGCCGGCCTCCACCATCATCAAATCACTACTCAGTGCCAGCCAGGGCTCCAGGGAGATGGGCTGCGGTCAGGTGGAGCTGAGGCCTATGTGGGGGCGGGGGGGGGGGCGGACAAACAGGCTCCTCCCCCAAAGCAGCGCGGGAGTGTACCCCCTCCACCGGCCTCAGGCTCGAATTGGAACATGGTTAGTGGACTTCCTGGGGGTAGCCCCCCGAGTGGCGTCCCCAGAACCACTGGGGCAGGAGAAGGGTTTACCGGCGAGCGGGAAGCTCAGGTGGGGCGCTGGAACACGCGCGTTTCCGCAGGTCAGGCACCCACACCTCCAGCCATTTTCCTGTGAGGACTTCAGCGAGCTACAGACCCGCGCCTTGACAGAAAACGCCCTCAGTGCTGTCCCGTTCTAGTTAGGCCTAAATTTACATGTAAAAATATTATTCAACTAATTAAAATGGAATTAAATGAATATAATGTTAACTGTGTCTACTGTTTAGCATAAAAAGTTGTTAAATACATCATACTCCGCATTCTAAACTGGCAGCAGATTTTAGCAATGCTTAATTGTAAGAAATAGCCGTGTACTCCTTAATTGCATAACTAGGTGGAACATAAAAATCACAATTACATGAATTATATTAAGTAAAATATGTTAAAATAGTTTGTTTTTCGATGGTGGAATTTTATGGACACCATAATGAAACTGAAGTACATTTTTAATTACCTAATTATTGCTATTTTCAAAGTCCATTTACACCATAATTGTTCCTGTTTTCATAGTCCAAAGAGTCCTTGACAGAAAGACTCAGTACGGACCAAAAGTAAGGATTCATTCTTTAGACAACTCCGGCTCCTGGTTTCCCATCTTTAAAATCTACCTGGGAGCAGCCACTCACCATTTGTTCAACAGGTAATTACGGAAAACCGCCAGGGTCCGGAGGGACACCCCGGGAGGCAGGAGGCGCGCTCCAGGCCTCAGACAACGTAGTCTCCCTGAGAGCCAGCCTGGCAGGGCCGAAGACAAACGGGGACAGCGGTCAGAGGCAGGGCAGGCGGGGCTGTGGGCGCAGGGCTGGGGTGGGCGGGGGCAGGGGGCAGACCCAGCCTCAGCGGGCGGAATGAGGGGCTGGGCGGGGGGATTCCCTGGCCAGGACCAGACCTCTCCCAGCACAGGGGGGGGCGGCAGAAGAGCCTTCTGGGGGACGAGGAGCCCTGAGTGCAGGGCTCGGCAGGCAGAGACGATGCGCCAGTGACGGAAATGGAAGAATCAAGGGAGAGATGGTTTTAGTGAAACAGGGAGAGAGGGGTTTTGCGATTACAGCAAGACGTCCATGGTGGGTGTGGGATGCAAGTGTTCTCAGCTGATCAAACATTTTAAAACTGTTTTTTTTTCTTTCTAATCTTGAGTCCTTTCAAGCGTCCGTCCCCTTCTCATTATTAGGGGTGGGGGATGGGGAGACACGACTACAGGGAAAACAGGAAAATTGTGAGATGAAACTGTGAAATATAGGGCGGCTCCATATCACGTGCACTGAATTTAGAAAGTCGCCTTGGAGAGAAGCAAACTTCCCAGGTGTGAGGGCACCTGGCAGGTGTCGGCCTCTTCCTTTCATGTCCCCACAGACCCTGAGGTTCAGGGAAATGATCTTCCCTCGGGTTTGAGAAAAGCCTACGAATTGCAGACAACTGTTGAGGATTTTATTTTTACTTTCCACACCTTACTTGTCCTTTTGGCCCCTGCAACCATCACCACCACGTCCTGAGTGTCACTCTCTGGCGTCACTGCAGGGCCCCCACACGGGAAAGCCTTGGCGATGGCCAGAGACGCCGCTCCTGACGGGCCCTCCTAGTTCTCAGACTGACGAGGCCGGACAAACTGGGGTGAGTTTTGGGAACTCCTCGTTGGTTGTTACAAACCTTTCAAAGCCCTCTGAGAATTCTCCGTGACTCATGTCATTTAAAATATGTCTTCCTGTCAGGGAAATGGGTCCCAGCCACAGAATAACTGGAGACCATGATGGTCACTGTGGTTACGACAGGTCATTGAATTCTCAGCCGATGTAACTTCAGAGCTGGGAGGCCGGCGGGGTGGAGGACAGGGTCTGAATGGCAGCAGTGACACCAGCTCAGAGGAGCCAACTCTGGGGGTGGCATGGGCCCCAGGAAGTGCCTCTGTCTATGGGCTGCCCTCAGGAGGAAGGCTGAGTGAAGGGGACAGAGCTCATCAGAACAGCAGGACCTCGCTGTGGCGCTGGGACTCCAGACCAAGGAAAGCAGGGCCCTGTGCTCACACCTGGAGCAGCCATCCCAACGGAGCTGACCGGTGGTGTTTCCCCTTAACATCCAGGGTAGACATGGGTGTCCAGAGACTCATCTATTCCCTACTCAAGACTCAGGCACTCTATGGTCACCCACAAACCATTTCTTCTTTGCCAGGGACTGAACAAAGCTAATGAGATTCAAAGTTTTTTAAAAAAAGAAGCCTGCAGGCAGGTGCTAACATTAGCACAGAATCAGAAATCTCAACACTTGGCTCCGCCTCCCGGGTCGGATGTGCAAGCGATTTCCCACATGTTACACGGACGAACACCACGCTCAGAGTTCTGTTGACTCCATGATATGTTGGTCCTATGATGTACTAATGTTTTTCATATGAGTCAAATTTTAACTTTAAAAGGTAAATTTCTATCACCACACATTGTCACCACAAAAAAAGAATGCAATGAAAAAACATAGCTATGAAATGACAAGTGTGTCCGCCAATCCCTAAGATAGAGAACCTTTCACAACACCCGTGGTGTAAGTGCAAGAAACAGGGTGAAGATCATAAAATGAAATGACTTTTTTTCCCCACATGGGTAAAAATCTTTATTGAAAAAAGCTCTAACATCTCTCCTTTCTGCGCATTCTAAAATAAAATATGCCGCTGTTTTGTATAAGCCAACCCTGTGTAGGCAGAATAGTCATGATGGGCTCGCCGTCAACAGGCGGATGATCCTGACCGCAGCTTAGGACAAACATATCATGGTCATAGATTTACCAGCTTCCTACCTGAGACAGGGTCACTAGGAGTCAGTGATTGAAATTTAACT
Source organism: Aselliscus stoliczkanus (assembly GCA_033961575.1). Taxonomy (NCBI): domain Eukaryota; kingdom Metazoa; phylum Chordata; class Mammalia; order Chiroptera; family Hipposideridae; genus Aselliscus; species Aselliscus stoliczkanus. The sequence continues at coordinate 55,474,131 of CM066732.1, forward strand.
CAAACATCAGCCTATGGAATTCCAGCATCATCTAAATACCCTTTTTAGGGGCCGGCCGAGTGGCGCGGTGGTTAAGTGCTGGCTCGGGAAGCCAGTGGCCCCGGTTCGGGTCCCACAGATGAGGGCCAGTGACACTGCCCTCAAAAAAAAAAAAAAATAAATACCCTTTTTAGCAGGAACATATAATTAATTTATATTAATATTTCTGTGATGAAGCAATTATTTACCTTTGAAAGTTTAAGTACATGAGGTGACACCCGCAGGGTCTTCCTCCTGAACCCCAAGTCCACAAAGCCTGCCCCCCGTAAACGGCCACACCCACTTACACAGACACCCCCGCCAGAGACCTGCACAATTGTTATGGATTGTTTTCTACTTGCAGAATCTATAATAAAGATTGATAATTTGCTAAAGAATCTCCAGTAACTTCAGAGGAAAACCATGAAAATCTCAGTTTTAAAACTTAATTATAATTCACAGCGTACATATGTGAACATTATTTCTGGTCACCAAATCATCTTAAATATTTACGTTGGATTATTCTGCTGGAATGTTCAAGTAATCCATTCACCAGTCTGCAAGGCTTCCTCCTCGCCACTGTGCCTGGGGCTGAGTCCGCACAGAGCAGAGAAGCAAGGCTCCTGGCCTCATGACGGCACCTTTTGTGTAAGAGAAAGGATGCTCAGACCGTGCTAACGGCTCAGCGACGCGGGTCAGGTGCAGACTGGGCCTTCTGAGGGGATGGCACTTGAGTGGAGACCTGGTCAAAAGGGCAAGTGTGCAGGTGTCCAGGCTCTGGAGCCGTGGGAAGCCCTGGTGCTCTCCCCACGTCAACAGACTGAGCGCTACAGACAATCCACGAACCCTCTGCTCCTGTCTCGGACAAGACAGCTCCCCACCTGGGATTCCCTATCTCAACACATGATCCTGTAGCAAATAGGGGTCACTACCTAGTGTGAATAATGAACCCCAAATCTAAAAGGGCACAGACAACAGAAGTTTGTTTTTCTTAGCAATCCCCATCAATGGCAGTGGTGGGTGAGGTGTCTGCGTCCTGCACGTCTCAGGGACCAGTCTCTCTCCCTCCGGCGACTTCCGCCTCTTCCAGGGCAGCTCTGGCCAGATGACCTGTCTGTGGGGATGGAATTGCCCTGTGCCTCCCTGTCCCACAGGATGGCCACCGAGGACTTGGGGCTGTGCACCATTCTAATTGTGGCTACTGAGACTGCGGAACTGAACTTCTAATGATACTTATGTTTTTAAAGAAGAAAAGCATTGGGGGACCTCTGCTCCCTGGCTTCAGACTGACTGATTGTGGCGTTTGCACAGAGTGAATGCAGGCAGGACAGTGGGAGCAGCAGCACAGAGTGATGGGGCCGAGTCAGGCCCAGAAACAGACCCACACGCGCTGGGCTCATCTTTGAGAAGGCGGCCAAGGTCCGTGAGCGCTGGGAAAGGGCTCCTTTTTGATAAGTAGCTCTGGGATCGTTGGATATTTGTACAAAATAAAACAGGAGCAACAGGCCTGACAGAGACAACGGCCATACTGTGTGTGATTTCTGTAAACTGATGCCTAAAAGTAGAAGCATCAGCTGCACCTCTACAAACGGGAAATCGAAGCCCAGAAACATTACAGGTGATGATCATGGCCACTCGGGAAGGAGGGCTGAGGCCGGACTCAGACCAGCCGCCTGCTAGTGAGTGACAGCTGCCAGTCCCTGGAGCCAAAGGCAGGAGGGAGGGGGGCAGGAGGGGGGCGGGTTGGGGGGCAGGGGGTAGGGGAGGGGAGGAGGGGGAGGGCGGGCAGGGGAAGGGGGAGGGAGGGAGGGCGCGTGGAAGGGGAGGGGGAGGGTGGGACAGAGGAAGGGGTGCTGGGGGAGGGGAGGAGGGGGAGGGAGAGGAGGGGAGGGGAGGGCAGGCAGGGGAAGGGGAGGGAGGCAGGGCGGGTGGACAGGGGAGGGGGCGGGTGGGACAGAGGAAGGGGTGGGGGGAGGGGGAGGGGATAGAGTTGGGAGGAGGGGAGGGAGAGGGAGGAGGGGAGAGGGAGGGAGAGGGAGGGAGAAGGGGGAGGGGAGAGGGAGGGGAGGGGGGACAGGGAGGGGAGGGGAGAGGGAGGGGAGGGGAGTTGGAGGGGAGGGGCAGGGGAGGGAAGGGGGCGGGGGGAGGGGGGAGGGAGGAGGGCGCAGCCGGCCAGCGGGTCGCCCGGAGGACAGGCCGCCGCTGTGATGCGCCCTGGCTCCGCCTCTGCTTTGGGGTCCCTCCCATCGGGGCCCAGACACCGGGCAGAACTCGGGGTCCCCGGCTTAGTTTCCATTATCACTGCCCTTGAGTTTGAGGGAGGGGCACAGTCATGAGGACATGAACTGCCCCCTGACCTGCCCTCATGTTTTAAACACTTTAACTCATTTTAGCTGAAGCAGCCCCATGTGACCGGGGCGATGAGCATCCCCTCCGTCCAGCGGGCAGAGCAGCAAACGGAGAAGGACCGTCCTATGGGAGCACCTCAGGGGCTGTCCTGGAAGTGATGCCGCTGCTTCCTCTTTCTTTCTATTGGCCAGGACTCGGTCACGTGGCCGCACCTGATGGCAGAGGACGCTGGGAAATGTAGTCCGACTGCGAGCCCGGGAAGACCAGGGCCTGGATTTCGGTGAGCATGGCCATAGCAGTATCTGTGATTCTGGGACTGAAAGTTCAGTGAAGGCCAAACTGGGCGCCGCTGCCTTTTGAGGCAACAACAGGAAAGAACAGAAGTTACATTCGAGCAGCATAAAAGCTAAACTAGTTAAAAGACTGAGAGCCTGGATGGACTGAGCTGCTCCCCAGTTTGGCGCCAGGGTCCCCACTCCTCCCATGGACGCTCTGAGGCTCTGGGAGATGCCCCCCGCCTCCCGGCTGTGCACCTGTAAGTGCGCACGGCGCGTGCCCCCGCCTCCCGGCTGTGCACCTGTAAGTGCGCACGGCGCGTGCCCCCAGGCCTCCCGGCTGTGCACCTGTAAGTGCGAACGGCGCGTGCCACCACGCACGCCCTGCAGACTCAGTGCAAAGCCCGCTGCGGGCCGTGAGGCCTGGTTCGCACAGACGTGGAGCCACGTGCACCGGCGTGGCTGGGAGTCCGCATGGCGATGGGCGCACTCACACCGTGTGGCCGGCTCTCCTTTCAATATGCTCGGAGGTACTTTCATTTGGCTCTTGAGATGGAAAGATGTAAGTGAGACCTGATCACACCCCATGACTCTCCAGGTTTAGCAACACGTGAGGCTCCGGAGGAGTGTCCCCATCCCACCTGCCTGCTCCGCAGTGCCAGTCAGAGCTGACTCTCCCTCGGTCTTGTCCTACTGGCCCCATTCTGCCTTTCTGCTGTCGGATTCTTTATCCCTGAGTCCCTCCCTCTCCAGACTGGAGCTTCCAGACGGAGAAGGGCCTTCCCTGCCTTTCCCCCGGGGCTCACACAGGGTCTTGCGTGGAGGGCCAGGAAGTGTCCGCTGAACTCAAGGGAGCTGATCTGGATGGCTGAGTGCCCTGGGGACCGCCGCTTCTGTCCTGCACCATTAGCACGTGGCCAAGTTAACATGACAGACAGCGACACAGGACTCTTCCTCACTCAGGTCAGGGGTTGGAAATGAGATGTGAAAGTGGCAGCAAGCGTCCATGTCAGGAGACACCACATGGAGTCAGGGCGGGAGGGGTCCTGCTGCCTGTCCCGCCTTCACCGAAAGGAAGCCGTCAAGGCCGTTGGGATGGGTGTCCCAGAGATCACCTGACGCCAGACAACCATGCTACTCTGGGAGCTCACATCTGGGAGAAGACATTAGAAACCAATGCCCTTCACACCCTGGAAGCCACACTCCCTTTGAACATCTGAGTCTGGAGATGGTCCCTCTGCTGTCTCATGGGGCAGGATTTGGTCTCGGTGTCTGTGTGAAATATCCAGGTCTGCTAATATAAGAATGAGCCTGAAGGCTCGTCAGCTCACAACATCTGAACCCTTCAAGGCTTTGCTGGCACTTAGAGCCCTCGGTATGTCCGGGCCACATGGCCATACCCTCTCCCTAAATGATGGACTCTGAGTTTAATCTTTACAAAGCATGTATGTATATCTGTGGAGGGCAGAGAGATCTGAAAACCACTACAGATAAGAAGGAAAAGTAAGCATATATTTAGCCAAGCGCTTTGTGGATTGCTTTTCTTTGAAAAGCCACAGTACAGGTGTTGAAGCCAATGGGAAGCCTTTCACTCAGTTATTAATTTATTTTTGTCTCTCCTTGCAAAGTGATGCACATGTGCTATGAAAAGCAAATATTATACTCTTTATTGTCAAACAAAGTTTATAAGGTTCATGTGCCAGCGATGAAGCCACGGACCTCACACAGAAAGCCTCCTGTCCCGGAGGGATTTCTCACAAAATACAAAATATGGGAAGTGAGGGGACCCTTTACTGCCAGAAAAGAGAACCCGCCCACGCCTGACAGCACCCACGGGGCTGGATGAGCTCAGGCCCGATGTGCCAGCCACCAGGGCTCCCCCTCTGCAGACACACACGGCGGGCTCAGGGAGGGGAGGACCACAGGAGAAGCCGAAGGGCGTTTACTCAGAGGAGGCCACTTGCGTCCCCTCCATGAAGCTCTGACACCCAGACGCATGAGGCATGCAGCCTTTTGGGACACGGGGAGTGGAGGCGAAGTGATGACAAATGAAAGGCACTCTTGGGCCCTGGCACACAGGCCTAGAATCCAGCAGGAGGGGTGACTATTTACAGGAAACGGCACAGGTTTAAGTTCTCCTAGACGGGTTGGTGCCATGGTGTCCAGGCAGCACGAAAAGCATTAAATAAGGCTCAGCGCTTGTCTAAACCATGCTGCGCGTCCGCATTTTCTGATAGGATCGCTTTCTCTGAGTGGGAGGTTCGCGCAGGCCCCTCCCGGGGGAGTAGAGAGCAGGGCCCACAGTCGCCCTGGGTAATCTGCGCTCTGCTTGTGTATCCAAACCGTATGTCTGGATGGTTGTGATTCTGTGTCACCGGCTGTGCAGTGCTCTCTGTGCTAAGAGCTCGGGAAATAGCACCAGCTCGACGCACAATCATGTTGGCATTCTGAAGGGGGACCAGGAAGTGTCTGGTGACGTCTGTTGTGGAGACAGCCACCCGGGACATCTCCATCCTTGCCTCCCAGGCAGTGATCCCTTCTGCCCAGCAGGACCCTGTGGACTGGACAGGACCTCAGAGAAGCCCACGTGGTGGGTGAGTGCTGCCTCCAGCCGCAGGCCCGTGAATGCCCCAGGGAGGAAGTCAGGTTGCTGCTGTCGGGAGTTCTCGTACACAAGAGAGGTCCTTTCATTTCCTGCAACCATCGTTCAAAACTAGACTGCGTTACCTCCCTTCCAGCAAGCTCGTCCCACCATCACGACCTGTGAGCACGACAGGGCTCTCTCACGTGGCCGCAGTGCCCAGAGTTCTCCAGATGTTCCTCTCACAGAGCCACCTCTCCAGATGTTCCTCTCACAGACATACCTACCACAGCAACTATTCCAACCCTCTCCCGTCCCCAGACTCCACGCTTGGCAAGCGTCCCTGTCCCCCACTTCATGGAGAAATGACACCGTCGCCTGGGAGCATGTCATCTGCCCAACACAGACCCTGCCAGCCCCCATCCTCCCCCGCCCTCCATCACAGAGGTGGAGCTGGCGCCCCTCTGCCCAGCTTCTCGGGCTTCCTTCGCTGCTCCTGTTTTTCTGTCTGAGAATGCCCACCCGTCCCCAACCTTAAAACGATCTGCCCTGCCCCCCATCTGCCCCCTTCTCCTGCCTTTCCGCCTGCTGCCCTCCCCAGTCTGGCTTACAAGAGGCGTGCCCATGACCCATCAGCCAAGGCTTGCTTTGAGCTGCAGAGAGCTGCAGGGAGAGGGGTTCTGTCATTTCAGGCCAGAGTCGGGCCCCCCACAGGTATCAGTTAAATTCAACTCTGGCCAGTCCAGCTTCTGCTGCCCGAAGTCTCCCCCTGCGCGCGCCTTCAACTCCCAGCGGCCCCCCAGCTTCTGCTGCCAGAGCCTGGGAAGCACCTTCGAGCCTGCCTTCTCTACTCGCACCGTCAGGCCTATTGCGCCTGTCCCCAGAGCACACCTAGCCTGTCTCCTCCCACCGCGGACAGCGCATCTCCCCACTGCCTTCCCATGCCACTCTCACTCGCCACAACATTGCCCCCGCAGGCTCTGGAGTCACATCTTCTTCAACCTCAAGTGTGCTGGCAGTGCACAGGCCTCACCTTACGGGGAGTCGGGGCGACCGTAGGGGAACCCAGCAATGCCCAGAAACAGGAAGCACTGCTGACTCTCATAGCTCCAGAAGCCACCAGTGACTCAGGGGGCCATGCCAAGTGGCACTTCCCAGCATGCTCCCAAACAGGTGTTTCATTTGTATCATTACTGCTTATTTTGTTTCATAGTCGCTTAAGGTCAAATTTTCTGCCTTTAGTTGAGACGTTTGAACACTGAAGTTTTCCAGCCGCTTCCCACGGGCAGTTTGCAGACAGCAGTGTGCAGATTGTAAAGTAAGGTCTCTGCTGATGCTGCCAAGTTACTGAGCCTGTCACATGGGCCCATGACTCAGGGTCACGTGTAGGCTTTGATGTCTGAAGTTCCTGACAGAGCCTACTGAGAAGCGAGAAGCTTCCAAGGAGAGACCCAAACACCCGCATCCCCGACCTCAGATTAGCCTCTCTCCACCTTCTGCCTCTCGGGATCCCAAAGTCTAGTGAAACAGCATCAGAGAGCGCCAGTCCCTCCTGATCTGAAGGCTGCCCTGGCCCAGTGGCCTTGGGAGGGACTAGTAAGAAAAGTTGTACTGAGGAGGCAGGTGCAGAAATGGATGCTGACAGCTGGGCGGGCATCGGGGCCCTCCAAGTTACTGATAAGGCTGTTGTAATTCCAATCCAAAACTTTAGGCTTTGTCTTTGAAACCTGAAAAAATGACTATACGTGTTGTCTGGAAGAATCAGTGAGCAAAATAGTCAAGTGGAATTTGACAAAACAGAAGTCTTAGGGATGTTTGCAGAAACAGATATTAAACTAGATTCTAAAACTACTATAATTGAAATAAAGTGGTGCTGAGCTGGGTGAGCGGGTAGAAGAACACGTAAGACTTCAGCTCATCCTCCACACTGCGGGTGGGACTGCAGGCCGATGCAGCCACTGTAGAACCCAGTACACAGCGCCCTCAAAATGTAAGAAAAGAACTATCACATGACCCAGCAATCCCTCTTCCGGGTGTCAGCCCGAAGAATATGAAAACACGAGCTTGAAAAGATAGAAGATGCACCCCTATGTTGATTTCAGCATAAACAGGCAAGATATGGAAGCACCCTAAGTGTCCATGGACCGATGACTGGATAAACACGATATATGCACAGCACCGTACTCAACAATAGCAACCATGAAATATGGCCATTTGCAACAAAGTGGATGGACCTTGAGGGTATTATGCAGACAGAAAAGGACAAATACCGTATGATTTCATTCATGTGGGATACAAAACAAAAAGAAACAAATGAACAAACAAAAGAAAAACAAACTCAGACAACAAATCAGTGGCTACGAGACGGGAAGGAGGTGCAGGGGTGAGAAGCGGGGGACAAACGTATGGCAGTGGGGAGAAGCTAGACTTTTGGCGGTGAGCACGCTAGTGTCTACACAGGGAATTGGAATGTTAGATACCTGAAACTCACATAATACCATTAACCGATAACACCTCAAGCCAAGCATCAAAAAGTTTAGTTCATGGTCAGAGGAATATTTCAAACCTCTGGGGGGTCACAATGAGAGACAGTTGTGAAATCCTAAGAATAAATGGACTCATCTCAACTTCACGCCACATCCCAAAATAAATTTCAGGTGGATTAAGATTTAAATATACATATACAAAATAACTAGAAGTAAACATAGGTGCAGGCTTATCTGATTTCATGTTGGCAAAATCTCTTAAATACTATTTTACCATAAAGTAAACTACTGGTAGAAATAACCACATATAAATTACAATCTTCTGCAATGAGCAAAGTTTCAGGCAAATGAGAAACTGAGAAAAACAATATCTGCAATATATGCAGCAAAGAGTTAATATTCTTAATGCTCTGACATGTCAATGTGGACAAAGGACATGATTAGGAAATTCACAAAAGAAGTACTAACGGCAAAAATATGAAAAATGTTTAACTTCGCGAGCTGTCAAAGATGTGCAAACTGAAACAATAGCGAAACACAATTTTTCAGCTATTACGTTGACAGTTGGAAAAAAAGAAAAAAGATTGTCTGGAGCGTGGGACCATGCACGCATGGATTGTGGGCATGAGCTTAAAGTGATCCAGCTTTCCAGGGGGCTGGGGCCCGACACCGCAAAGGCTGCCCAGCCCATTTGCACAGCTATGCCTCTGCTGGAAATTTATCCTTAGAAAATAACCATAAATAATGGCAGAGATTTATTTAAAAGATGTTCCCTGGAAGGTTGTTTATAATAGCAAAAAATTAAAAACAAAATAAATGTCTGACAATATGGAACTGGTTAAATAAATTATGGTGCAGTATTAATCCACGACTATAAAAAAGTCACACTGGGAACTATTTAGTGACTTTGGAAAAGGTTCACAATATATAGTTAAATGGCGGGAAAAGTTGCAAAACAACCTGTACAACATGGTCTTATTTTTTGTTTTTTAAAATGTATTATGTAAATCTATGCATAGAAAAGCCTTTAAGAGGATAACCAAAAGTTAAGGGTGATTATCTCTGGGAGGCAAGAGTATTGGTGATTTTCATTATTTTCCAAATATTCTGCAATAAAAATGTATTACTTTTGTTAACAATCTTCTTAAAAACATTGGCTTCTATTTAAATTCTGCATAGAAGCCGGGTCTCAAAAATGGCCTGCAGGGGCCTTTTTTTGGAAATTCTTGCAGCCGGAAATTGGGAAATGCCAGGGCAACCATCTGGCCTAACCGAGCTGGGCTAGGAGGCCACACAGGGCCGCACGGCCCGTCGCCACGCCCACTTCCCGCAGCTGCCTCCTCTGCGGAGAGGGAAGCTGTTAGAGACTGGAGGTAGGAATAATAATGGTAAGTAATAAACTTGGTAATATATCAATAGATGACAATAAACATTTATTAAGCACTCGGTATTTTCCAGACACCACGCTTTACAGATAACATGCCCATTTAATTTTCTCAAAAATCTTTTGGCAAAGGGCTTATTGTCTGCAATTTACAGATGTGTAAACTGAGACGTGTGATGAGGAAAGTCCCCCAAAGTCATGCAGCCCTCAGGCTGCAGGGCAGGGGGCATTTCAAACCCAGGAGAGTCTGACTGCAGAGCCCCCCATCCCCAGCCTCGTGTGCTCCCCAAACCCTGCATCCTCACCCCCTCAGTGCCCCCCCAGGCCCTGACTGCCTTTGTGATGCAACCTTGTATTATGTAGGCTGCCTCCAGTGTGAAAGATTTGTGGCAACTGCATGATGTATGAGGTGCCATTTGTAAAAATATTATTTAGTGGAAAACATGATGTTTTTCCTCCTGATTTACAAGTCGGATTTATAAATTCGCACATCCCAATATCTGCGTTATATATCTTGCCGCTGATTTATAAAACATGCCTGTAAATCTTCCCGCAAAGTTTTGATTCAGAAATCATTATTTTAAGAATTAGATTTAGGTAAAACATTGAGCTGTGGGATAGGGCAGGCAACAGATTTGCATAATGCCAGTGGGAGCTTAGGGTCCTCTGGTGGCTTTGCAAGTTGTGCCTGGGAACCCCTAAAGAACACGTCCTGATGTGAGGACGTCCTGTCACCCTTCAGCTGCAGCGGACTGCGTCACACAGCCAAAGCCACACAGTAATGACCGTCCCGTGAAGCCCCGCTTCTCTCTAATCCAGACCCCCACGTACACGCATGGCGCCCTGACTGGGTTTTCTGGAAGGCCACCTCCATCACAGGCTCCTGCACCCCAGAGCCAGGGAGAGTCAGAGCACAGCACCCGCGCTCCCCAGTCCCAGGGAGCCACACCATGTGACCCCCCCCCAAGCCCAGGTCGCTAAGCCGGGGTGGGTCTGTGAGAGTGGGGCTTCCCTCTGCCGCTGCTCCTGGAATGAAGAGCCCAGATATCAGGGAGAAGACAGGGCCAGTCCCGGGACATGAGACCATGGTTCACGAATGACTGATGGATGAATACATCAGTGAACAAATGAACGAACTTAGTATTTTTTTTTAAGAGCAGAGACCAAAAGATATTCAACAGAGAGCAAAAAGTGCCCCATAGTGTGCATGCGTGAGGGAGAAGGGTCCTGTGGGGGCTTTAGAAAGACGCTGGTCCCAGCTGGGCCACAGCCATGGCCGAGTCCGCCTGGTGGCTGCCACGTGGGGGTGCCTGCCTGGTGTGTCCCGATCTGGCTTTTCTGGAGAATCCCCAAGTCCAGATTTTTATGTTAAATGGCCCAATTTTAAAGATCAATTTTATTCAGGACTAATTTATAATAGTAAAATTAGCACATTTTAAGTGTAAGGGTCAATGTTTGATCACAGTACACACCCATACACCCAGTTACGGGGTGTCTCCAGCTCCCCAGAAAGTCCTCTCTGCCCCTTGAAGGACACGCCCTGCCCCCCGCACTGTTCGGGCGAGCTGCAGGTCTGCTTTCTACCCCTGCATATAAGTTTAGCCTGGTTTAGAATTTAACATAAATGGAATCACACAGAATCATTTTTTCCATTCCACTCGGCATAATGTCTGTGAAGCCCATCCTTGTTGCTGTATGTTTTCATACTTTGTCCCTTTTTATGGCCGAGTAGTATTCCATTGACACCTGACACTTCACACTTCCTATTTTACAAGAAAATGAACTTACAATAGTATTCCATTTCTCCTCACATCCTTTCTGTAGCTGTGTTACCTTTTACTTCTCCATGCATGGTAAATGCTACTCTACAATATGATAGTTTTTGGTTTTTTAAATCAGTTTTATTCTAAATAAATTTAAATTATAAAAAGGGGAACCACAAAGACCTTTGTCTTCCAGACTCATTTCCAATTCTGGTGCCTTCTATTCCTTCAATGCAGGTTTAAATTTCCCTTCAGTCTGATAACATCTTTTAGCATTTTTTTTTTGTAGTACAGATACCCTAAAATAAATTTTACAAACTTTTGTTTGTTCAGAAAATATCTTTATTTGATCATCATTTTTGGAGGTAATTTTTTCTAGATATAGAAATAGGGGTTGAAATGATAGTTTTCCTTTTACATTAAAAAAATAATAATTCAATTGTCTCTTAGCTTCTGTTATTTCAGATGTCAGTTCCAGAATTCAGCAGTCAGTTCCTGGTTTCCCCCGGTATATAATGTATGCTTTTTATCTGGCTGCTTTCAAGGTTTTCTTAGCTTTGGGCAATGTGACTCTTAAATAGTTTAGTTTATATTTATCTTGTTTGGAGTTGGGTGAATTTTTCTAACTTAAGTCACTGTATTTCATCTAACTTAGTAAGTTCTCAATCATTATTTCTCAAAATCTTGGTCTGCTCTATTATCACTGTCTTCTCTGGCTGGGGCTCAAATTTCTTATTTGTAAGACCAGTAGTACTCCTATTTTTGCTTCAACGTATCTTTACATTATTCAAAAATTTCAAGAACTCAAAGAGCATTTGTTTATATGGGTTATATCTATTGATGTTTACTGTATTGGAAACTGAAACTCAGAAATTCTTTATTGACTTATTTTTAAATAATAGTAATAATGACAGGAAGGAGAAAGAGGAGGAAAAGGGGGCCATTACATGTTAACATAAATAACAGATTCTTAATGGAGAAAACCATTTTAGAAAAGTGTTAGAAAAGTTCATCTTATATTTTTACAGACTGTTTTTCTGGCTTAATAAATAAAAGAGAGCTAAATTCTTATTCCACATCCATCTGCTGTGACTTCACACATCATGTACCCTCTGATAACCTCCCCCTATAAACAAAGGGAAGTAGGGAGGGCAAGGGATATCTTAGTATCTCTCACACTGTGGGTTTTCTGGAATGGTCTCGGGGACTCTCGCTCTTTGAGAACTGTTCTTAGGCAATTTATTATTTTCACACAGGTCCCTAAGGTTCTGTTCATTTTCATTTTTTTCAATCCTTTTTGTCTCTGCACTTCTGGTTGTAAAATGTCTATTGATCTGTAAACAAGATTTTTTTCTTTGTCCACTTAAAATCTTCTGTTAAGTCGGGTGATTTTTATTTTACTTACAATTTTCAGTTCTAAAATTTCCATTTGGCTCTTTTTTATATAGTTTACATTTTTCTGCTCAAATTCTTTTCACTCATTAAGGCAATATTTTCCGTTAGTTATTTGACTATAATTATCATAGCTGCTTTAAAGTCTGCTAGCTCCAGCGTCTGGGCCATCTCACATTTAGTTTCTATTGACCACATTTGCCTTATCCCTGGACCATATTTTCCTGTTCTTTTGTATGTTTTGTGATGTTTTATTGAATACTGTACACTAAAAAGGACCTGTTGCAGAGAGCCTGGGTTCTGTACCTTCCTCCAGGGATGTGATATTGTTTCATTACTGCTGGCAGATCAGCGAGAACTTCCACTGGTTTTGTGTTGTGCTTGTTAATGCGAATTCATGGAAAATCCAAGGTATTTCTGGGCCACTCTAACTTGGACTCAATGTCCAAACCCCCTCCCTGCTCAGGATATCTTGTTGGGACTTGAATTTAGATGTTGGTGGGGCAAATCGAGAGCACTCCTTAGACTTAGGACGCAAGCTTTCTGGTGGTGCAGTGGGTGTCTGGGGAGTTAGGAGGTGTTGAAGAGGCCTCCTCGCTCTGACAGGATGCAGAGCCAACATGCAGCCCACAGGCTGCTCTTCCTGCATCACTGCTCGGACGCTGGAGGCTGTGTTGTGACCTCAGTCCCCTAGGAGCTGCTGCCTGGTCAGCCCTGGGTGACATGGCCCGCAGCCATGGACTTGGGTGGGACTCTCACATAGTTCCTCTCCTCTGATGCTCCAGTGTGCAGACTCCAGGCACTGGAGATGACCCAAGCTCTGACCTCTGCACCTTCAGCTCAGCAGGACCGCCATGCTCTGCTCAGACACCACCTGGCTGTGCTGTGGTTGGAACTTGTCCCCAAGCAGGGGTCTAAGTGACAGGGAGCTCGTGAGCTTCCTTCTGTCAGTGTCACTGGTTTATGTTATTTATTTTGTGTTGCCTGAGCACAGTTGTCATATACTGTGTGTAGTTTTATAGCTGCTTACGGCAAGAGAAATAGCCTAGTGCCAGTTACCTCATCGGGGTTGGAAGTGGGAGTCTTCCAATTTTTTTCATATTGGCAATGACCCTTGAAAAAAGTCTAAGCACAGCTATAGCTCATGGGCCACCTGTTAGGTTACATTCTCACTTTGCAAAATGTGGTCTTTAGTGGAGCAGCATCTACGTGACCTGGGAGCTCATAGGAAGTGCAGAGTCTCAGGCCCCAGTGCAGACACACAGACCAGAGTCAGCGATGCAGCCAGATCCCGACGGCATCTGGTTAAAGTGCCTGCACCAGCTGCTCAGGAACCAATAGTAGGAACCACATGAAATACATGTCCCCGGGCGCTGTCCTGAGCCATGGAATCAGAGCCAATAAGGTAATAATTGCTGTCACCAGGAGCCCTGGGGGTGCTGAGCTAGCCTCTGAGGCTGGAGGCTCACTGGACCCAGGGTCCCAGTGCCCTGAGGGGATCTGCCCTGTACTGCCACGTCGATCTGATTCCAAGTAGACAACTATCCAAAGAACGTAGGCCGCAGAAATGATGACACAGGTAATCGTATTTCCCCAAGGACTTTTAGGCCCCGTTTCTGACACCCGACTCATCCACTTATCCACGCGGGCAGTCAGTGACTTCCACTCACCGTGACAACTCTGTTTTTCAATGCTTCACTTAAAATTTGCCTCGGCCAGGAAGTCCTCCTCAGCCAACCTGTCTGAAGCCCTCATTAAAGTGAGGCTATTTCTATAGCCGAAAATACAGCTACATGGCCATGTATACGAACTATGTATGTCTACTGGCCACTGACTGACTTCTCTCCCACCACGTGGAGATGAGCCACAGCCCGAACCTGCCTCTGTGATTTTAGCAAATTGCAGTTTGGGCATCAGCACATCCCAATCTACACTGTTAACTCGACCCATGATCATGGTACCATTTACAAACATTATGCAAAACAAGTCCCTGGCAGGAGATCCAAGGTGGTGGGGCAGGTAAACACCAGGCCAGCGGCCTTCTGTGGACGCACTGACATTAAAGCTAAGTTGCAGAATAGTCAACCTGGAGAACCATCTGAAGTCCAGCCAAACAGAAGTCCTATAACTACATAAAGAAGGAGCGACGCTGAGACTGGTAGGAGGGGCGGAGACACAAAAAGGATCCCACACCTGCGGTGGATGAGAATCAGGTAGGATATCTCAGCCACAGGGATTTCCCCCAGAGGAGCGAGGGACCCCAGCCCCCCACACCGGCCTCCCCAGCCCAGAGTACCGGTACCAGGGAGAGGAGCCCCCACAACACCTGACTGAAAACAGGGGGGCCTCTGACTGTCCGGGTGGGATGGAGGCTGCAGGAAACCCAGAGGGCCTCTTAAACAGCCCGCGCACAGACTGGCTCGCTCGCAGGCACTCACCTTGGGCTCCAGCGAAGGGACAGCAACTCGAGGGGCATCAGAGGCAGATGGGGGACAGACTGAGGAGTGAGGCTTTGAGATGAGGGCTGGAGAAAAGTCGCCATTCTCCCTGTGTTGAGCCCTCCTCCCGGGCGGCTTGACAACGGGCGCCGTCTTTCCTCTGTTGAGCCCGCCCCCTACGCTTCCAGCCAAATCTGAATCTGATTGGCCTGTTGAGCTCCTCAGCTCTGCCCTGCTGATTAACTGGGCCTCTGCCCCACCCAACTCTCCCAACACCAGAGGCACTTTCTCTCTGAGCAGCCAGACCCACCTGCATTGCACTAGAAGGAATCACCAGCAGACTAGATGAAGCTGAGGATCGAATCAGCAATTTGGATGACAAGGTAGCAGAAAACACCCCATTGGAACATCAAAAAGAAGAATCCCCAAAAATGAGGATAGTTAAGGGGCCTCTGGGACAACATCAAATGTAACAACATTGGCATCATAGGGGTACCAGAAGGAGAAGAGAGAAAGCAAGGGATTGAGAACCTATTCGAAGAAATAATGACTGAAAACTTTCCTAAACTGGCAAAAGAAATAGACATATAAGCACAGGAAGTGCAGAGTCCCAAACAAGATGAACCCAATAAGGCCCCCACCAGGACACATCATAATTAAAATGGCAAAGTTTAAAGACAGAGAGAGTACCCTAAAAGCAGCAAGAGAAAGACAACTAATAACTTATAAGGGAGCTCCAATAAGACTGTCAGCTGATTTCTCAACAGAAACTTTTCAGACCAGAAGGGATTGGCAGGAAATATTCAATGTGATGAAAAGCAAGGACCTACAACCAAGATTGCTCTACCCAACAAAGGTATCATTTAGAATCAAAGGACAGATAAAGAGCTTCCCAGACAAGAAAAAGCTAAAGGAGTTCATCACCACCAAACCAGTATTTCAAGGAATCTTAGAGGGACTTCTTTAAGACAGGGAGAAAAAAGGTCAAAATTATGAATAATAAAATGGCAATAACTACATATCTATCAATAATTACTTTCAATATAAATGGATTAAATGCTCTAATCAAAAGACATAGGAAGGCTGAATGGATAAGAAAACAAGACTGCCTACAGGAGACTCACTTCAGATTGAAAGACACACACAGATGGAAAAAGTAAAGGGATGGAAAACGATGTATCATAAAAATTAAAATGGAAAAAAAAAAAGCCTGGAGTAGCAATAGTTATACCAGACAAAGCAGACTTTACAACAAAGGCTATAAGAAGAGATGAAGGACCCAGTATTCCCACTTCTGGGTTTTTATCCAAAGAAACACAAAATGCTACTTCGAGGTGACGTGTGCATCCATATGTTCATTGGAGCACTGTTTACAATGGCCAAGATGTGGAGGTAGCCTGGGTGTCTGTCGATGGATGAATGGATGAAGAGGAGGTGGTGCATATATACAGTGGAATATTGCTCAGCCAGGGAAGGGAATGGGTTCTTGCCATGTGTGGTGACATGGATGGACCTGGAGGATATTGTGCTGAGTGGAGTATGTCAGACAGAGAAAGACAGATGCAATGAGGTATCACTTACATGTGGAATCTAAGAAACAAACTAAAACAGAAACAAACTCACAGAGAACATTTTGATGGTTGTCAGATGGGAGGGAGATTGAGGGAGGTTGGTGAAAAAAGGGGAAGGGATTAAGAAGTACAAATTGAACAGGCCTAGTGGCTTGTTGCTTAAGAGTTGACTTGGGACGCCAGCACTGAGCAGCAGGGCCCCAGTTCAGATCCCACATGAGGGTCAATGACACTGCCCTCTACAGCTAAGATGGTGAACAACAGCTCCACCTGGAGCTGGGCTGCCATGATTGCTGGCAATGTCGTAGGCTGCAGTGGGGGTGCCATGAGCTACTTACTGTATGTGGCTGGCAGCCGCCGTGAGCCGCCATTAGTGGCCATCCAAGGGCCAGCAACCAATCTGCCTCACCCAGGAAGAGCGCAATGATCACAATACCAACATGGGCCAGTGAAGCAACGTCCTCCACAACTAGACTGAAGAACAAAAGGACAGCAACTTGTCTGTTCCCCTTCCCCGATTCCCCAATAAAAACTTTAAAAATAAAAACAAAAGAAGTACAAATTGGTTGTTACACAGTCATCATGGGGATAAAAAGTACAATATAGGGAATATAGTCAATAATATGGTAACAACCATGTATAGTGGCAGGTGGGAGCTAGACTAATCAGGGGGATCAATTCTTAGATTATATACAATAAATATCTAACCACTATGATGTACACCTGAAATTAATATAAAATAATATTCAATGTCAACTGAAATAGAAAAATTAAAAAGAGGGACAAAGGTGAAGGGGAATAAGAGGTCCAAATTTCCAGGCACAGGACAAGGAAGTCATGGGGATGTAACGTACAGCATAGGGAATAGAGTCAATAAT
The DNA here is from genome assembly GCA_033961575.1 of Aselliscus stoliczkanus. Taxonomy (NCBI): domain Eukaryota; kingdom Metazoa; phylum Chordata; class Mammalia; order Chiroptera; family Hipposideridae; genus Aselliscus; species Aselliscus stoliczkanus. The sequence continues at coordinate 55,491,266 of CM066732.1, forward strand.
ATTGTCACAGTGTGGGACGGCGTCAGACGGTTGCTGGACTTCTCGTGGTGATCACTTCTCTAGGTCTATTAATAATGTTGAACTATGGTGTCACCCCTGAAATACAATATTGTATGTTAGCTATATTTTTAATAAAAATCTAAAAAAAAAAAGTCTGTGGCATTTGTGCCTTAGTCACTTACATCTATGAAGTCACCCCGGGGACAGGCTGTGGGGACCGGGCCTCAATGTGTCACCATATCAGGCCTCGTATCCTATATCATACGATGCCCTGAACTTTGTGGGGTCAGAGGGAGGTGAGGACTGGCGGCTGGTGTGACAGGGCTGGCGGTCCAGCTGCCTGCATGTGGGCTGCGTCGTCTCAAATAGCAGGAGCCGAGGTGGGGGGGGGCAGGCGCACCTGACACAGGCCCCCACCCCTGGGCCCCGCGCCGTTGCCCGGGGCAGGCGCGTCCAGGCGGTAGGGGAGCAGATGACACGTGCTCCCCCGGCAAAGCGACGGGGGCTGAGTGCCTCGCTGTGACCCTGGAAGCTGCTTCGCCCTGCCGACTCCCATCGCACTGGGAGACTCGATGTATCTATATTTTTGTGTTCAGTGTGGGTGACAGGTGATGCTGGCGGGTGCCATGCAGCCGTTTGGGGGGCAGAATCAAGCTTTAGGTAGTAAAAGCCCAAATATCTGCATAACTTTTGGTCCATGATTTTACCCCATTTTTTGTGGCATGGTTAAATATTTGCATACAGGATACAGGATTTATTTAAAACTATTTATAACAACGACAATACAAAATTAGCCTGAATCTATGGAGGATCACCCAAATTATTCTCTACCCTCGCGGTGGGATATTATATAGTCATTTGAAACCTGACAAGAAAGTTAATAGTGTTGGAAAACGCTCCACTATAAAGCACCGAGTAAACACTCTGTATGATTTTGTTATCTGGGACAAAGTACATAAGCACATATTCATGGCGATTATCTCCGGGTGACAGTGTTGACTGGTGAGTTAAATTGTTCATCATGTTCTGTATGTTACAACTGAGACAAGTCCGCACTCGGGGAAATCCAACCTGAAAACACCTTGGACTAGAGTCTGAGGGCGGGTTTGAGCCCAGCCCCTCGCACTGGCTGTGTGACCTTAGGACACGCCAAGGAATCGGGGGAGGGGCTGACAGAGCACGGAGGTGGCAGGTGGCAGGGTCTGTGCCTCTGTGAACTGGATGAGGAAACAAGAAGCTATTCTCCTAACGAGGGTGGTGTGATAGGGTTTCATCCACCCTTATCGTCTCCAACTTAACTTCAGACCAGACAACGTTTTAAAAAAGAAGAAAAGATGAAAGCTCATGCAGAAGTTTCTTTGCCTCATAACAGAAATGTCTCTGGGTGGCTAAGATATAAGCTACAGTGGCAAACTCTAAGATCTAAGGAGCCCACCCCACACACAGCCATCACTCTAGCCAGCGCCGCGCTGGGATGGAGGGCAGGCGACCGCCTCTGTGCAAAGCCTGATGCTCCAGGATGCCTGCAGCCTCGGAGGCCAGCTCCCGTCCTGGGGCTCAAGGTGCTGTGACATCCAGGGCAGCCACTTTGCAATGTGGTTGTGACAATTATTTAGCGGTAGACTGTGCCTGTCCTAAGGTGTGACAATGCCACTTCTCCACGGTGACCCTGATATTTACACATGTGCATGACACGGCTGTGCATTCTAAGTGTGGCATGGCCCGGGGACAGTACTGCCCAGAAGCACCCTTCCAGCCCCACCTCTCAGGCCAGCTGCAACTGGGGTCCCCGTGAGCCACGCGGAAAATCTCCAAGAGTTTTGTTTTCTTTTTAAACAAGCAAGTTGACAATCAGAGTATAGACCATGAATTCATTTTCATAAAGGTCACTCGAGACATTATGGTTCTAATTTCTGTGGACGTGTGAAGGCACAGGAGGTCTGGACAGAGCCACACGAAATGACAGAAGTGGTTCGATCTGGTGGGGGGATGGGTGGAGGACAAAATGGACTTTACCTGTATTTAATTTTTTTCAAAAAGAACGTGTTCATATATCACCTATGCAATTAAAATTAATGTAAATATAAAATTAAAATAGCTGACAAAAATAATTATAGGTAGCTGATAATTGAACAAACATATAAATACTCTGTGGAAAGTTGAAGCCAGGTTTCATGGCTCGAGGAGGGACTTACAGAAGGGTGTAAAGGGGGGCTTTGGAGTAAACCTTGTGTGGGATTGGAACTGAAGGCGTACGTGTGAGCTCACGGTTTAAAAAAAGGACAAGTGGGGAGGAGAGAGAGAGAGGAAGGGACAGGGAGGGAGGGAGAGGGGGAAATGGAGGGAGAGAGGGAGAGAGGGGGAGCGAGATCACATATGAACACACGGAGGGCCTGGAAGCAATGGCGCCCAATGGCCGGAGCCTCGCAGCACCCAGATCTTGGCTTCCACGTCCTTCTTCACTAAAGAAATCAGGTGCCTGAGGACACGGCTGATCCCAGACATGGGACACTGTAAGGACCACATGGTTCTGGGATAGCTTTCGTGCTGAAAAGTAAGGAAGTGCTCGTACAGTGACGGCGTCATCACTTGTCCAAGGATGACGAAGCCAGTCTGAAAGGACTCCCCCAGTCAGATCTGACCATCTTAGCATCAGAATAAATAATAATACAAGAGAATCTCTACACATTGAATGAAATAAAAACCCACACGTTACATTGATATAAACAAATAAATGGGGGAAAAGAGAAAGATCTTTCTTAGAGTAGAAAGACAATTGGTTAAAGTAGAAGGAATGACAGAATTAGAAAAAGTACCTTTAGGCAACTTCCGAATAATAATGGAACCAACCCAAAGTCATCCATGGATCCAAGGCACGTGGGCAAATGCTTGAGGAGTAGCTGGATATTCTCTATCTCAGAGTCTCTGCCCATGAGAGACGAATCACACCCGAAGAGGTGGGGCTTGGGCGGGAAACTGGCGACAGCCCTGTAACCAGGTGACCCCGGGAGCATGGCCAGCGGAGACAAGGGGCAGCCAGACCCCTGGCGGGCCCAGCGGAAAGAGTGAGGGAGCTCAGAGGTGTTTCTGCCCCGAGCGCATAACCGGAATCCCACCCTACTCAGACCTCCCAGACCCAAATCGGGACGCTCTGCCAAGGGGGCAGACCGCCCACAGGGAGCTGAGGGCTGGCGGCAGTGCCGGCCTGGGGCGTCCTTTGCTGTAGGGGACGTTGCTAGGACAGGGGCCACATGGGGGCGCAGCCCTGCTCTCAGCCCCCGGGGTCTGTGCTCATTTCTGACTCCTGTGGTTACACGGGTGAACGGAGCGCACCCTGAAGCGTTGGAGCTAAAAGGCATCATGTCTGCTAGTCACTCTCCCTGGTTCCAGAAAATCAAAACGTGTGTATATACACATAATTGCCTGTGTGTATGTGTGCGTGTGCACGTGTGTCTGTGTGTGTGAGAGGGAGTCTATGTGAGTGTGTGTGTGCATGTGTGTATGTATATGTGTGTGCCTGTGTGTGCGTGTGTGCGTCTGTGAGTCTGTGTGTGTGTCTGTGTGCATGTGCGTATGTATGTGTGTGCGTGTCTGTGTGAGTGTGCATGCATGTGTGTGCATGTATGTATGTGTGCGCATGTGTGAGTCTGTGTGTGAGTGAGTGCATGTGTGTGTATGTGTGCGCATGTGTGCGTGTATGTGTGTGCATGTGTGTGTCTGTGTATGTGTGTGTACATGTGGGAGTCTGTGTGTGAGTGTGTGCATGTGTGCATGTGTGTGCGTGCACATGTGTGTCTGTGTGAGTGTGTGTGCGTGTATGTATGTGTGTGTGCATGTGTGTGCATGTGTGTGAGTCTGTGTGTGTGTGCATGTGTGTGCGCGTGAGTGTCTGTGTGTGTCTGTGTGTGTGAGTGTGTGCGAGTGTGTGCTCACATGCACAGAAGGAGAGACTCGCAGAGAGGAGGAGAGAGGGTGAGACAGGACACAAGAGCCGGCAAATGAGAGCAGCTGGGGGTCTGATGAAGGTAACGGGAATCTCAAATTGCAAACTTGAAAGAAGTGACACACTGGAGATGGAAAGGAGGAGACAAAACAGCTTGCCGCAGACAATAAGGGCTCCATCCGCGTCAGGGTCAGAGTCTCGGCAAATCCTGCAGAGGCTGTGTAGACAGAATGCTTAGGCGCCGGGCTCCAAGTCGGCCGAGCGGGAGGCCGTGGGCAGTGTGGCCTTTCATGGCCTCAGTTTCTAAACCAGGGCTATGACCCCTGAGTCGTGGTGTCAGGTGACAGAATGGAGCGTCCAGGGAAAGCCGATGGCACCTGGCCGGCCCCCAAGCACATTCTGTGACGACGAGCCGTGACTAGCCCTGGCCCCTCTGCCCCCCAAGGTCCATCGCTGAACTGTGACAAGAAGAGGAGTCCTCCGATGACCTGAGAAACAGAAAACGCACAACGGGGAGGGGGCGGTAGCCTCAGAGCCCGTGTCCCGTTTGATGACAAAGAGCTTTTCATGAATAAAGTCACAATTCTGAAACCACTCAAGTGCTTCGGGTAACTGAAGGATGCTAGGCCCCACCAGAGGATGTAGGACAAGCTGGATGTCACCTTATTAAAGGGGCAGCCACCCCAAGCAGTGCCGGGCCTTCCCCGGACCTCTGGCCAGGGCCTTGACCTGACTCGGGAAACTAGGAGATGACACCGGGACGCCCCCACCCCACCCCACCCCCTGGCTGCCTCCGCCCCTGGCACAGGGGGCCGCCTCTTCTACAGGTCGGCAGACCCAGGAAGCAGTTGTCAAACTCCACACACAAGTGCACACTCTCCACTCCGCACCGCACACACCCAGCGCGGTGAGTGTGCAGGAATGGCGCGTGCATGTGCGCACACCCTACGGGGAGCCCTCACACACACAATACACAGTCAAAGGACGTTTCAGTGCCTCAGGCAGTTTAGCTCTTTCTGTCCTTGGCAGGGAAATTTTCGGTGTTTGCAAAGCTCCCAAAACGCTGCCACAGGCCCGCTGCCCACCGCAGTTTCAGTGCCCGAAGGCCCTGTCGGAGGGCGGACCCGCCAAGGCCAGGCGGCCGCCACCCTCGCAGGGGGCTGTGTCTTTGGGCCGGTCCTCAGCCTCCTAGGCCCCAGCACCCTCTTTCCATGTTTTCCTGGACGAAGGGGACCAAGGAGATGGAATCACAGCTGTGGGCATCCCGTGGAGGCTCCAACCAAGGGGGCTGCATTGGGGCATCCTGACATTCACAGAACTGTGGTCAGCAGACATCAGGGTGAGGGCGTCAGCGCAGCTGGGAAGGGGCTGACCCCTGCCGCCTGGGTCCGGAACCCCCAGGCCCTCCTCCTCACGCCTCATGTTCCAGAAACGTGCCCCCTTCAGGGCCACCTCCTGAAGGCCTTGGGGCCTGTCTCCCTCAGACTCACACTGGGCCTGTTTTCAAGTCACTGCCCCCACTGCTGAGAGCTGTGTCCTGTGGGCACGGCAGGGCCGAAGGGCTAATGTGCCCACACTTCCTGCCGAAATCCCACACCGCCACTGCCTGTCTCCACAGCTGCTGTCCCTGTAGCAATGTGTGGTTTGGGCCAGTGCCACAGTCACTCAAGAGCTCTGGTGTCCAGGTGTCAGCTGGCCCTCAGACAGCGGGCAAGGGGTATGTGAGGGGATTCCACACACTCCCCTCCTCCCTAGGAATCCTGGGGCGTCTCGTGGCCTCGGAGGGGAATGCCGGGGCCACGGCCTGGGGTGCGCCAGCCAGGAGCCAGCCTGGGCAGGGGCCGGCACGGGACGGGTGAGGTGGCCCCTGCTCTGCTCGGTCTCAGGAAGGAGCCTCACCTTGGGCCCGCGTCATGGGAGACGAGATTTTCCAGGACAGGAGGCGACGGGCCAGCCAGCCTGGGCGTGACGGGGGTGAGGTGGGCGGTGCGGGCCGAGAGCCGAGGGGCAGCTCCTGCACACGTGGTCTTGGCCCTCCTCTTCCGTCTTCCCTTCTGTGAAAACAGGTTCCAGACCACACAGCTTTGGGCGGGAAGCGGCAGGCATGCTCACAGGGCCCGGCCCCAGGCGCTCCCAGCACGGAGGGAGCCCATGGGACGCTCACGCAGCGCACGCATCCCTGCTCAGGCCTGCCACCTGGCCGCGCCCACCCTCTGCCAGGCGCTTCGCAAGTGCCAGAAAGACAGGGAGCTGCAGCCCAGGCGCTCGCGGGCGGGCGGGCTCTGTGAGCAGACCGCGGCACTGAGCAGTGGCAGGTGTCTGCCCAGGGGAATCGGGCGGCAGTGCTGCTGCCTGGGCTGCCCCAGGGCTACGAGGCGACACACGGGTGCCACAGACACAGCAAAAAGGTACCCGGCGTGTGCGCAGTCTTTGCGATGGACGTCCCTTCATTTGCCATTCGTTCATCATTTCTTGATTTTTCTACTCTGCCAGGCACAGAGAAGTTCCCCGAGATAGAGCCAGTGCTCCGTCCACAGGGGTGACATCACTGATGGACAGGACCTTCCCGCCCATGTGCTCGCAGCACCGTGACAGCCCCGGGCCACACACGGCAGGTCATCAGCCAGCACAGAGTGACCCCGCCTGAGTTGACTCTGGTGGGAGTCAGGGCAGGTGACCTTTGGTGTGGGCGGTGCCCCAGGGAGGGCGGTCAGTGGCTTCAGGCAGCACCGTCCAGGGGGGCTGGGGCCAGAGGCCCGGACACATGGATGGACAGATGGACAGCAGGGCGGGCGGGGGAGGTGCTGAGCGCCACCAAGACGGCGCTCGCTCTAGCTCAGTGCCGGGCACACGGGGCCGCTGGGGACATTTGTTGACAACGGCAGGCAGCACGCGTGCCCGGGCTCTGAGCGCCGGCCCTCCTGGAGGACGGCAGGCCCGGTGCCTCCGCCAGGTCGCCCCTGCGCCCCGCTGTCAGCAGGCGGCCCCCCTCATCGCCCCTGGCCCCACCCCCGCCCCACCCAGCGTCTTCCTGTAAAGTCACGGCAGTATTCATAAGGTTAAAGCAGAGTGAACTGTTAATTTTAATGCTTTCTCTAAGCTTCAGTTTTAATAAGCGAAAATGATGTTCTTATTTGCAGTAAAGTGGTGGTATAAAATTCTGTCTGTCAAGCTCATTTTAAAACCATGGAAATAAATGATCTGACAAAATCAGGCTATTAGACAAGTGAGGAAGAGTGATTTCCATAAAAACTGGGGGAGATGCTCCTTAATTTCACACTCGGTAGTCTTTTGGGTCGACTAAATTTTTAAATAAGTGATAAAATTATATTAGCACAATTGCATTTTTATAGATTTTTTTGGTCATTGTACTCCTTTTCAATCCCTTTATTTTCAGGCAAACTGCTCTGCCGAAAGGTTACTCCCGCCTTCTCTGCCTCCTAAAGGTCTCTGGCCTCGCGGCCCCAGGCCGCCCAGCAAGGTCCGCTCAGGGCGCACCGCACGTGGTGGACATGGCCACTGCCGCCCAGACCCGACCCGGGCACCGGGGTCCCTGGGCCTGGAGGAAGGCGGGGTCCCCGGAGGGCGTCCCCTGGGCCAGCAGCTCTGTCCCTGGCCTCTGAGCCCAGCCCTGTCCTTGCCGAGAGAAAGAAACGGGAGACCTCGCTCCCCACTGAGCTGGGCAGCGGCCGGGGGGGCACGGCAGCTCCGCTGGGACCCCCCTTGTGGCCCCAACCTGCCAGGCATGGCCCCGGGTCCTCTCAGGTGCACCGTCAGGGCCCGGGGCCTTTTCTCTCTGCCGCTGCTGCTTTGGGCCAATTCTGAGACCTGGCCAGCAACGCACGCTCACAGCAGCGTGCTGCCCGGGCTGAGCCTCTGCCCCTCGTCAGCCTCACGCAGGCCCAGCGGCCCCTTAAGCTCGGCGCCCGGCCTGAGTGCAGGCGGCCACGTGACACACACTGAATGGGAAGATGGGCAGGTCCCGCCTCAGGGCGAGGGCCGCGCGCACAGGACAGGGAGCCCGCCCCAGCCCAGCTGCCTCCGCTGCGCCCCAGGAGCGCGCAGGGCTCCGCTCGGGGTCGCTCCGCAGGCTTCCGGGGAGGCAGTTTTAAAGGCGGGCAGCGGCCTCCGGCAGCCCCCGGCCCGTGCGTGGGTCTCTTTCTCGCCAAAGGGAGACGCATGGCCCTGGTGGCTGAGGAGGGGACGCGCTGGCAGAGGAAGGGCCCGTCAGCAGGAGGCTGTGTCCTGGGGGCTCGTCACCCCACCATGTCTCACTGATTGAGCCGATGCCAATCCTGCGCTGCCTGGGTGCCGATCACTGCGTGGCCCAAAAGCAGAGGCTAACTTCCCACCGGGGGTGGGGGTGGAGAGGACGCCCGTTTTCACCCAGGGGCCTCTCGGGGTGGACGCTGGGCCTCAGGGGAATGCCAGCCTCTCTGTGCCTCAGTCTCCCCTCTGTGCAGTGATGCTGGTGTGCTGCGTGGCTCTCCCAGCCCTGGCATCATGCAGTGGTGGGCCGTGTGTGCCCTCTGACAGCCTCTGAACTCTTCTGACATCGGGAGGAACACCTTCCAGGCACAGAAGTCAAAACTGCATTCTCCGCGGCCCCCAGGAGGCAAGGGGTGTGTGTAGGGGGCCCTGAGAGTCCCAAGTGCTTCCTGGGAGGTGCAGCTGGCCGGCGGAGTGGCCCTGGAGGGGCCAGGCTGTCTCCTGGGAAGGAGGAAAGAAGTCCAAATTAGTCATGTTGTATTACTTCTTTTTATGGCAGTGCTCTGAAGTCTGCAAATGTCAGCATGTTAATTTACTGTCACTCAGTGATATTATTGCATCCTTTCAAAAATGTGTTTCTTGCATTTTCAGTAGCATACTCCAAGCGTTCTCCATCGCAAAGTTTCTATAGATAGTGTGAGTACTTTCGCTCTGACCGGTGCCAAATGCAGGAATCATGGCTGACTGCAGACACGTATGTGTAAGCGTGGAGCTGGGCGTCAGGCTTCCGGCTTCCAGAGCCGGGCTCAGGCTGTTTCTCTGTTCTGGTCCCCTCGCCCCTTGTCCTCCCGAGTGCTCTGGGGTTTGTCTCTGCAGGAGCATCAGAGACAAATGTACGGGAGCGATCGTAAGGACGCCGTCAGGGCAGAGTTTGCACGAGTCTGGACCCGCGGTGCCTGCGAGCCCCGCCCCACCCGGCCCCTCTCCTGCGGTGGCAAACCTATTTCAAAATTCTGATGAAACACTTTGTAAATTTTGTTATTCTGTGATGGTAATAAATCATTATAGCCTTAAACACTTCTCTAGCTTGGAGCCTCAGTCACAAATTATCTTGTCATTCTGACCAAAACATTCTCCAAAAAAGCTTGACAAGTGCTAAAACCCAGAACATGAAACCATGTGTTGTTGTGAAGGCAAGATTCAGAAATGTCAATTAATTAGATTAAGAGGCTACTTTTAGCTTTCCCCATGTTGCCAAATAACCCTTAAAATATGCAGAGCAGGGGACGTCTACCTCGCGGTATAGCACTTCTGTGCCCAAGCACGGCAGGGTCGGACTAATGGACGGAATGATCGTCGCTGTCAGCTGGCTCGAGAGAATGATCTAGAAGCGAACGTCTTGCTTCTTTTTCCACAGTGTGGCTTCACAAGCCAGATAAATCCTGCGTTTCTGAACTCAAGCGGTTCCCCGCCCGCCCTTAGAAATCATACACAGACCTGGGCGGGGAGTCCAGCCCTTTCCATGTGTCTTTAGCAGGAAGATGGGTTTTCAATGTCTTTCTGTGCTTCTTTTTCATTTGAATTTGCATTTTGAAGTTCACTTCGTAAAATAAAAAAAAAACACCGTAGAGAAATTATTTAAATGTTCTTTATCCCTGTTTCTTGAAAATCTTATCTTTAAATAATCTATAGCCTCCATTTTATTTATGCCATAAACTGTTCCTATATTTTAATGGTCTGTTTGCTTTAAAAGGGGTTGTTGGTTTTAATAGCTCAGTTACTATCTTTGTAAACTAAACTCCTTCTGACGAAACTTGAGCACATCACCTCTGCTTGTGTGTGGGAGGCACATTCCAACCCCTGAAAAGGAAATTTAAGCCAAATAAACGTTCTGCCCAAATTAAAATGCATAAAACGAATAGTTAACTTGGACGCGAGCTGATGGACGGAGCCGTCGGGCTGCGGACATGTGGGTGTTGGGGAGCGAGCTGCCAGACAGGCCTCGGGAGAAAAGCCCAGATGAAATTAATTTCCTGTACCCCCTTGGCCTGTGCCTCGGGACTAATTGGTGGCAGAGTTGGCGTGGGTGTGCCAGGCGAGCAAAAGCGGCAGGACGACAGCACTGTGGAGAGCGATGCCAGGCCGTTCCCCCCCAGGACCTGATGAGGGGTGGCTCTGAATCGCAGCCCCTGCTCCTTGGCCAGGACCCCATCAGCGCTCTTGGGGGGACTGGAAGCTCACCTCCAAATTCCCATGGCAGCCGCACCCACCTTCGTTCTGTTGTAACCCATGTGGACTCGGACACTCACTTCTCACGGGGGAAGGAAACGTGTGCCGACACACAGACATGGCGAGGCGGGGCAGGGCAACGGAGAAAGACAAGGGATGGGTGAGGCGTGCCCAGCTGCAGGCGCTGAGGGAGCAGCCCCCCATCGGCACGCACAGCCTGGCCCCCAACTGCCCACAGCCACCCAGCCGCGAGCGAGGGCCAGGAGAGGCAGGAAGTCAGGCCGCCGCCCTGAGCGCTGCCCCCAGCCGCACCGTCCACCCTGCCGCTCAGGGCAAGATGTGCCCCGGGCCCAAGGCCTTCCTGTGGGAGGGACCTCCTGTGTGCAGCCGTTTCCTGCGTGAGGTGAGGCCAAGAGCGTGGGACGTGAGGGGGCCCCGTGTCACAGCCCCCGGGCCCACCCCCGCACGGCACCTCCTCCCTACCCCCACCTCAACCGATGTCCCTGTTTTTAGCCAGAAACGAGGCAACTAAGGAGCTAACAAAAGCCCGACGTTTCCTCTGGGACTCGGTGGGTAATAAACACATAAATAATCAGATGCCTAAAATAAAATAAAACAATAAAACAAGGTGTGGCATGCAGGCCTCCCGTCTGCCAGAGCACAGGGTGCGACAGCACAGCAGAGGGTCCTGTCGGCCCTGCAGCTGACGTGGTGGCACCTCGGCCAGGTCACTGCGCCCTGCTGGGAACTGTCCACTGGGCCACAGAGCCCGCTGTGAACCAAGGCCACAGGCGCACAGGGCTCGGGGACGCCAAGGGCTGCAGCGCTGACCACAGGCGCCGCCCACGCCTGCTAACGCCCTCCATCTTCACGGTCACTGAGTCTGCCAGAGGCGTCCTGCTGCCCACCACCACGTGGGGACAGCGGGCCTGTGCGTCCCTTCTGCCCGCCCTCAGGGGGCCACAGGCAGACTGCCCTGCATATCCCACAGAGGTGCCCTGGAGCCCCCGACGGCAGCCTGCTGTTTCTTACCTGTGCTTCCTGGCACCACCTGTCAAAGGAAGTGCCTGCCTTGGAGTCCGCGGCTCCACCTACAGCAGGCAGGGCCACCCGAGAGCCCCACCAGAAACGCAGCCACTGCTGTCACCTACGAATGCGGCACCTGGAGATGCCAGAGACCTCAAGGCTTGGAGAGGGATTAGCGTGGTTTTGTTCCTGCATGGGGCCCAAATAAATCATCCTTCAGGTCACACTGTCCACAGGCCACGCTTTGCAGCCTGTTCCAGGTAAAACGTCACTGTGCAGGTCCGGCGCCAGAGGCCGAGGGAGGAAGGCTCCTCTTTCTAGTGAATTCTGGTCTGCAGCCAACGCAGGGTCCAGAAAGTGACAACAGAAAGGACCTGCAGCTTTAGGTCAAAGAACCCTGTGTCCCCGGGTCCTGAGCCTCCAGCTGTGCCCTAAGACCAGGAGGTTCCCAAGGTCAGCCGTGTGAACCCAGGACACTTCTGGCCCACAGAGGAGACGCCGGGCCCCCGTCAGCGAGCCTGTGCGGTCCCATGGCCTCGCCGCTCTCCGGCTTGTCCCCACTGAGATGCCCTGTGCAGGACAGCCACCCCTGAGGAAACTGGGAAGGCCTGGGGCTCATCGCCCCACTGGCAGAGCTCAGGCCACTTGTTACTCAGGACGCACAGAGGGACAGCCCCCATGCAGACACAGCACACGGGCTTGACCCTGACACCCAGGCAGAGCAGGCCCCATGCTTGGAGCATCGAAGTGGGCGGGGCGAGCCTGGGCGGTCCTGCTGGTCAGAATCACAGCTGTCGGTCCAGGAATGACCCGGTCCTGGCCACCCGGGGCCGTGGCTCCCTGACTGTGACATGAAGCTCCCTTCCCCCCGAGGTTGCTGAGCGGGGCCTCTGAGGAGAGCATCCCTGGGGAGAAATCTGCCTGAGCATGAGGGGAAGCGGAGAGGAAGGGTTCCTGGGGCCCAGGACTTGCTGAAGCCACCATGTCAGCTACGTGACCCAAATGTCGTTTCTTTGCTTAAGGCCCTGAGCCAATCCGTGCAGACAGCATCCTGATGACCACCCCTAAACCCCGATGCCTGGAAACGGACAGCTGCCCGATGTGCTATAAATTGCAGAAGGCAGCGGGGGCAGATGTGCTGACCCCCCGAGGCCTGTGAATGGACTTCAGGGAGCCCATTGTCCCTGTGACTAAGCAAACACATGGCCGTGCCCGCAGGCACTTCTTCCCGAGGGGTCTGTAGGTGTCATTGGGGGGACACCCCTAAGTGGTCACGAAGATGTGGTAGAAATTCTCAGAAAGACGCCCAGGTGAGAAACACAGGCACAGAGTAAAAAGCAGCGAGGCCTCCATGTCACAGCAACGACTCACGTCCGTTGGCTCAGGATGTGCATTTTAGGGTGTGACAGGCCGCCCCCGGTGTGACATGAGGGGAGCCGTGTCCCCCGGCTCCTCCGGCCCTCCCACGAGGTCCAGCCCAGGCCCGAAGGTTGGCTCCGGCCACAGACTTGTGGTTTTGCTTTCTTTTCTGCCTAGTCTCATTCTTAATCGGATGTTGTCACTTATTTGTCACCATTGTTTTGTCTCCTTTCTGCAGCCTAGCTCCACAGACATGAAAGGCCACGGCCGGTCTGGGGGTGTTCCCGGTTCTGAGTGCCGACACCGGGGGTCTCCACGTGAGGGCCCTTTACAAGGTGACACCTCATCAGACCGTCCGAGGTGACATGAGGTGGGAAGAGGGCCACCCCTCCTGGGGATGGTTCAGGGCCCCAGCACACGTTCCCGCCGGCCACACATTGCCCTCAGAGGTCCTCTCAAGACAAAACCATGGCCCCCACATCTAGGGACATCAACCTCTGCCGTCAGCTGCGCTGTGCCTCCAGAGGCCCCACAGGCGCTGCAGTGACCAGTGTCTGGCTGTCTGGGTCCCCGCCCCTGCCATCGGTGGCCCGTGCCCACGGCACCATCTCCGTTCCAGCCTGCCCCTGACCCCTCCATCATACCCCCTCATGTCCCGATGGCAGACAGAGAAGGGCTGGCTCGCTGGTGGCCACCTCACAGCTCTGGCCTTCGGCCCAATCAGGACAACGGGTCACCTCTTTCCTGTCCTTGAGAGATCCCTCCCAAGCACAGCCGTACAGTGGGGTGGGGGCCCGGATGCAGAGGAGGGAGCCCGGGCCTGAAGCACCTGGGCCATTTTCTCAGGCTCTGTGCAGCCGTGTTGCCACATGACCATGGGAGGCACTTGAGAAGCCACGGGAGGTAACTGCAGGCGGCCGGTCCGTCTGCGGTCGGGCTCCGGGAGCGGACGGAGGCAGGATGGAGCCCCGTCGTGGGCTCGCTTTCCGCACCCTGCGCCGCCCCTCAGGTCCAGGCCCTCGGGCCCACTGCCCCCAGGAGGCGGTGGGCGTCGGGGAGCCCATGACACCTAGCCTCTGACTCAAACTTGAGGGCCAACGGTCAAAGTCCTTCTGGAATGATGGCCGTTTTGGGGGCTGGGAGTGGGGTCAGCAACGGCAGGCCTTATGCTCAGCTGTACTGAGGTGGGGCAGCCTGCTGACCGTCCCGACAGCAGTGGCGGGCTCCCCGCTGGGCCTCAGCTATGGGGGGCCCCACTGGCCTCCCCCCAGGATGGCAGGGGGATGCGGTCAGTATAGGGGTGAGTGAGTGTCCTGCGAGCTGCCCTCCAGCCCCACGGGGAGGCCGGGGTGACGCCTTGGGGTGAGAACAGCAAGGAGAAAGCTGTGGCCTCTCCCAACATGCGGCGCCCTTGTCATCTCTGCTGGGGCCATGGCCCACGCCCCGGGCTTGAGAGGTGGGCTCTGGGTGTTACTCTCACTGCGGCCAATCCTGGCCATGCCATCAGCACAGCATTAACTGGGGTGGGGCCTTCCTAGGACCCCAATTCCACAAGACATGCCCGGCAGGTCCGCATGCTGCAGAAAAGCCCCTTTCTCGTTCCAGCCGGATCCCCTGTCTCAGGCTTGTCACCGCAGCCCTTCAAACCCATTTGACTGGGTTGAGGCACATCACACTGTCACCAACTCAGCTTTCATTAGGCGGCTGCTGCTCTGTTAGCCCAGCCAAGCAGAAGGCCTCAAACACATGCACAAATTAAATCGACATCCAAACTCCACCAATAGACAAAGCAATTTAAATGATATTCATTAGAGCGATGACAAGCCCTGATGAGGCTGCGGGAGCGACGGGGTTTCGCGGGCGCCGAGGCGGAACCACAGCCACTGCACCCCCTTTCTCAGCTCAGAAACGAGTCCTTCCTGACACCCCTGCCTGTCCCACCCGCTCGCGGCCCGAGTTCACCCAGCCCGGTTCCCGGACGTGGTGCAGCCAGGAGCCCGAGTCCCATCAGAAACGCTCCAATTAAAACATTTCAGCGTCTTGTAATTTCCCGTGGCCTGGGAGATCTCTAATTCACAGTTATGATGGTTATAAATGTGTCCCTGGGAGCCTGCTGGGGGAAAATCCTGGAAGCAAAATGTTGAAATGAAGTAACTTTTAAAACTCAACCTTCCAAATTTAAAAAGTCATCTCCAAAGTCCTGTTTATACATAGTTTTTAAAGCGAAAGCAGGCTGGACACCCCATGCTCACCCCCTACCACCTCAGGCCATGTGGCCAGGGGACCCTCAGGCCCCACACGTGGGGGGAGGAGCCACGCCGGCCACACGCCACGTCCAGGTGACCCAGCCCCGGGGGAGGGTCCGAGTCCACTGGGCAGAGAGAGCGGGCGTCTGCTTCAGGCTGGGGTACAGGGAGGCCACGCCCCTCAGGTCTCCGGGCTGCGGCCCACGTGATATCCGCCACGGGGGCGGTCAGCAACTTCCCACGTGTATCATCTTATGCTGCAGGTTAATTATGCGTGTCCTTGGCTCTGATCAGCGATATCAGCACAGGAGGACGCTGCCGTCGCAGAAGCAGCCACGGAATGCGCCTCATCGCTGAAGCACGAGCCCTGCCTCTCGGAGCAGCTCGCAAACAAAGGCACAGGCAGGGCCGGGCCTCGGACTTGCTGTGCCGGCAGGAAGCCCTGCAGCGCGGCCCCGGAGAGCGGTCACCAGCCACGTGTGGCCACCGAGCTCTCGCCATGTGGCCGGTCCGAGTGAGGAACAAAGTCTCGTTTTATTTCATTGAAAACGAAGTGCTGATGTGTGGCCAGTGGCCGCCCAGCGGACGCCAGGTGACGGGTCCCCACAGCGCAGCCTGGTTCCTGAGGAGCGAGCTGCGGGTGTGGCCACCGTTGTCGTCGGGAGTGATTTATGAAGAACGTCAGCAGGTGACGCCTACAGAGACGGTGGCACGGCAGCACCCCTGATCGTCTATCATTACAGTTTCCTTTTAGAAACACCTGGCTCCTTGGACCAGGGGTGCGGGTGCCGACCCCAAAATGCTGAGCCTTAGCAAGCTGCCGGCTGGCTGAAATCCCTCCTGGCACGCGGTGTGGTGACCCTGAGTCACCAGCTCGCTGACCAGGGCTGTCCGGACCTCACAGCCTGTCAGGCCGCTGCCCAACAACGGGGCCAGTCCATCGGGTCGGCCGCAGGGAGTGTGGTCCTGATTCCAGGGGCCTCGGAGCCCTGGGGACCCTGCAGGGTGCGGCCTCCTGGCGAATCGTCGGGGCAGCGCTGCCCTCACATCCGGGAGACCCAGCGGAGGACAGGGTGGAGGACAGCTCCCTGGAGAGCAAAGCTGGCGTCTGGTCACGTCGCACTGGGCACCGGCGCCCAGCCCTGGGCTGTGACAGCCACAGCCCACACCACAGGGCGGCTTTCTCAGAGAGCAGCTTTTCTTCCCAGAAGCTTTGGACTCAAAGACGCAGCACAAACCTTTCCCAAAGCAGAGGGACCATCCCCAAAGCAGTGGCAGCGTCTGTTGCAAAGGCCAGGCAGCCGGCAGGCGGGCGCGTGGGGGCCCGAGCTCGCGCCGGGCCGGCTCCGCAGGTCAGCTTCCACGGAGGCGTGGGCTGGCACGGGCCCCCGGGGCCTGCCTTTCAGGCTCCTTTTGCCAAAGATCACACATGCTTCCGAATAAATCCCAAGGGAGAAAGAAGGTTAGTGTCTCCAGTACCAAAGAATAACTCCAGCAGAGTAAAAACGGTGATTAGCTAATAGGATAATAGCTATGATTTTAAAGTTAAAGTATTTATTATTAAAGAGTGGTGTTGGGGTTTTGTGTTTTCATTTCTGTGATTGTTTCCTATAATACATAGGGTGTTATTTTTGTGTTAAATAGTCAACAGGATACAGCGCAACTGCAATCCTCCAATTTCAAAAGAGCTGCGCCGATGAATTCGAAAAAATAACACCGTATGATATTTTTCTACTCGATGCCTCAGAAAGCTCCGCAGAGTATGCTTTTCACATGGGACTTGCTCCGCAGTCTTGTGCCCCGTGGCCGGCCCTGTCCTGCCGCCCCGGGGCCCTGCTCTCGGGGGCCAGCCGGCCTGAGGCGGGCAGTGAAGGGCCCCCGCCGGAGCGGCGGGAAGTGGGGGCCAGGGCCTGGTCTGTGTGCGGAGACCACAGCGCTGGGCTCCCGGCCCCCGCCCCCCGAGGCCTGGCCCTGCACCCCAGCCGCCCGCGAGCGGCGCCTCTGGGGGCTAGTCAATGCCTTTTCCCTTTTGCAGAATGAAAACAGAACGGAGGTGCCGGGAGGTCTGGACCCTCCTCACAGTGAACCCGCCTAACTGTGCGAGGTTCTGGTTAATTATAGAATTCTCGCCGCCTAAAACTTAAAGATACATCACTGATATTTTTGCTAAATGTTGACTGCAGCGAATGGCTGAGATGTGGCATATTGATTTCTTGTTGTGAAGTGGGCTGTTCAAGCCCCATTTAAGATTTTCATCTTGCATGTAGCCCTGAGCACATCATAGCATCATAAATTAGTTAAATTGCACATTTATCACAAATGTTATTTTAAGATACTGTGTAAATGTGATGGCTGGAAGATATACAGGAGGGCTGCAGCAAGCCTGGGCTGGGCTGGGGTGAGGTCGGGGCCACCTGCACCCCTCTGATTAAATCCCTTCCTTGGCCGTGTCCCTCAACCAGGTCCCCCTCCCTGGACCTGGTTAAAGACCTGACTCCGGCGGCCCACCCCTCCCTGCTCTCACATTCTCCGTCAGCGTCACCCGCAGGAGAGCGGCCACTGCTCCCCGGGCTGTGCCTGGAAGGCTCTTCCAGCCAGGAGAGGCCTGCGTGGCCTGGGGGGAAACGGCCCTCCATTGGCACGCGGGGTGAGGCCCGAGCCCGCCCATGATGCCTGGCCTGGGGGGTTGTTCACGACCAGGACCCTCGGCTGCCCAGCCGGCATTTCCTCTCGAGGTCAAATTCATCTCTGGGCCCCTTGAAGTGAGTGCTCTCCTGTCCCGGCGACGAGCCCGGGTGCCCGGCGAGGGACGCCACCGCCGCCGCCCTCGGCCATTCTGCACTTCTGCACCCGGATGGAGAAGCCCATGGGGTGGGGCGCGCATGGGAATTGTGTCAGTTCCTTCTCCCAAACTGTAAAGAGGGGTCCACCATCGCTCGCACAAATCCCATCTCCCTTCAAGCCCCACAGGCCCGGGCAGCGATGGAAGTGTTGTCAGTTTAATCTGTTAGGCGCAGGACTCTGGGTTCTAATAAACCAATGCTATATTTAACCTGTGAAAAATTCGAGAGTAGAAATCTGGGCTCCAGGATGTGAGGTGCGGGAGGCATGGGAGGCGGGGGTCTGCCCCGTGAGCCAGGTCCCCGGGAACGTGCGGCATCCGAGCTCCTCCAGGTGACAGCCCACGGGGCAGAGAGCTGCTCGGAGAGGCGAGGGCCACGGCCTCGGCCTCGGGGACAGGACGGGCCCAGGACGCAGAGGGGAGGCCCAGCCAGCCGAGCGCCGCACGCCAGCGAGAGCACAGCCAGCTCGGCGCACGTCTGCCAAGAGCCGCTTGGAGTGGAGCGCCTTCCCTCTGAACGCCCGGGCGCCACGCTTTCCCGAGGGAAGGCGGGGCGGGCAGACTTGGACTCATCTTGACAAAAAGGGGTGGGGATGAGCGGAAAAAATGGAGGCGCGTTGCCAAACATCTCTGAAAGGGCTTAATTTAAATTTTTAATAAAAGAGTACTTTGTTAAGTCGAGGTGTTTTATGTATGACACGGATGTGAGACATGTCTCATTTGTATAATTCTAGGGTAGCAGCTCTGATGCCACACAGCCGCGAGATTGGTTTGCACACAGCAATAAAGGTATTTTACACGGTCCCGTGACGTCCCGTGCTGCTGGCATGAGGTGCCGGGCCAACAAATGCTTGTACCCATATACACGCTGTCCCCGCCGCCCTGGGGACAGATCAGCCCCGCAACTCCTTATCTGCGGCTGCTTGGGCCCCCTGCCCAGTGTGGCTGCTTCCTGCTGCCACCCATCTCATTCCACCGCAGGGCACTGCCCTGCAAACGCCTCAGCTTCCCATGTCCGGCGTGGGGGGCGGGGAGAAGCGACTCGCTGCCCCACGCGGGTCACCAGGTGTGTGACTGGACACCCCCGAGAGGACCTACCCTCATGAAAGTGTTCTCCTTTCTGTAAAGGGTTCTCTCCTGGGGACATTCTCCCACGCCGCCCGAGGCCTGCCACCTGCGCTGCAAACACCCAAGTCCACGGAATCCGCCCTGGTTGCCGGGCAGCTCCTGCCTGCCAGCACCTGGCAGACACAGCAGCCAACCTGGTCATAAACAGGTCGCATACGATTTAATTTTAACGTGCTCATTAGTTGGAGCACATTTCCGACATAATTGTGAACGCAACACAAAATTATAGCAAAAAGACAATTTTAATGCTGCCGTAGAAAAAAGGGTTATATGAAGAGTCACATAATGGTGGTTCATTGTCAACAACAAAACGGGGCACAGGGTGTGTTACAGTGTCTGTGCTGTTTACATGCCGATATTTTATACATAGGTTCTCGTATGGTGTCAGCTGTCAGTTACTTCTGCAAATTAACTGCCAAGAATGGAGACAAACAGGACCCCTCGGAGGGCCGGTAACCACGGGTTACCTCTCATAAGCCTAAAGATAAAGCTGCAGTGCGGGATCTTGGGGGAATAATTAGGAAGAACAAAACGGAAAGTTACCGACTGAAACAAAAAGGCATCGCACGGGAGGACCCGGCCACCCGCAGGGCCGGCGAGCCAGTGCGAGAGGTGGCATCGCAGGACACCCAGGACTTTCAAGCAAAGTATTACAGTACAAACATTTTAAAGGCTTTATCAATGTTTAGGAAATACAGTACAAGTTCCTCTTTTTTTCCTTTTTTTTTTTTCCTTTTCAAATAGACTTAACCCTTTGAGCACTGAGTTTATTTTGAGCATCCTTTGATTTCTAATAAATACCTTTAAAAATCATGTGCAAAATAGTTAGGGCGCTGCCTGCCGTGGATGTACTTCCTGGCCTCGTTTATTCACTGCTCAAAACAGGTGAGAGTGCGGCGGTAATAAATACATATAATTTAAACATGGACCTCTATCAATATAGATGCACTGTAAACAAACAGTCCTACTTTGCTTTCAGACAATGTTTCTGTATACTTTATAAATGCTATCTGTGGTATCTTCTGTATAATTTACAATGTTTGTATGTAAAAAACAAAATCCATAGACCTTAAAAAAAAAAAGGACAAGAAATATACACTATACATAGGCACAGCTTATGCCCAGAGCATAGCAGGTACGTAAAACACCGTCGCTATAAATGCAGGAAAAAAGGTCATTGAACCACAATCACATTTTTCATAAGAGAGTCTGAAATCTATACAATATATACATCTATGTTTCAATGTGAAAATAATATTCTTTTAAATTTCAAGGCGTGTTATACCCCTGCAGACCTGCATAAATGGAGGTTCATATTATTAATTATAACGAAGCTGGTACGGAGCTTAAAAAACAGAGCTTCATACATTATTATCATTTTATTTTATTTTTTAACCAAATTAATGCAAAAGTGCTTCAAAGTACTCAGAGGGCTAAAGATGAAAGGGTGAGAAACGCCAGCACTCACGTCGTGTGCCTGGCTCCGGTACAAACGCGTAAGTAAACTGTCCGTGAATGCATGCAGCTCGGAGCACGGGGCTCGCAACTAAATCCCATGTACACAGAGTCCCGACCACGTCCACTGCGCTTCGGCCTCGCGGTTCCCAGTGGCCACGGCCACGAGCGCCTCTCCTAAGCGCTGCACTTACATGGAGCAGTCCGGCCGGCACGTAGCGGCTGAGCAGTTACAGCGAGGACGTGTGCCAGGGACGAGGCGGGGCCCGGGCGCCTGCCGGGCAGGTGCCCTCGGAGCGCGGCCAGCGCTGTCGGCCAGCCGACGCTACTGCTTCTCCAGCTCGCAGACGTACAGGAGGTGGTCTTCCGGGGACTTGCCGTGGGTCTTGCTGAGGTGGAGCTTGACGGCGTGCTTGCTCGCAAAGGTCCGGTTGCAGAGCTTGCACTGGTAGGAGGTGCCCAGGTCCTCCTCGGGAGAGGGCGCCATCAGCTTCTCTGACGGCGACTTGGTTTGTGCTATCTGATTGTTAAGCTGCTCGGCGGACAGTTTGGACAAGTCCCGGAGCCGGAAGCCCAGGTGAGACTCCAGGTGACTGATGTACGTGGAAGGAGTCCTGATTTGGGACGCACAGTCATTACAGAAGAACACGGGGTGGCCCGTGTCCAGGTTCTTGAGGAACTTTGTCCCCCCTGTCCTCCTCAGCTGGTACTTGACGTTGGCCAGCCAGTGGCTGATGGTGGTCATGGACAGCCCCGTGAACCTGGAGATGTGCATGCGCTCCTGGGGGCTCAGGTCCGACATGACGTACTTGCCCTCCGGCGTCTGCCGCAGGCTGGCGGCGAACTGGGCCTGCAGGATGAGGAGGTGCTGGGGGTTCCAGTTGGACTGGCGGCCCTTCCGCTTCTGGGCGGGCGTCGTCTCCTCAGCCTCCTCGAGGGTGGCCCCGTCGGTGTCCGACTTCTCGGACACGCTGGACGGCGTGGAGGACTTGGACGTGTGGGTCTCTGTCAAGTTCTTGAGCATGTCGGAAATGTCCGACAAAGCATTCTCGCGCAGCGGCGAGCTGGACAGGAAGGACACGACGGCAGAGGCCTTTGCTGGGGTCACGGTGGAGGAGGAGGTGGCCGGGGACGTGGAGGCGGGGGACAGAAGCACTGAGCCCAGAGGGCAGCCCTTGTCGCTCTTGCCTTTCGTCAGGTCGATGGGCTGGTCGTTGCTGACGTGGTAGAAGTAGCGGTCCAGCTGCTCGGCCTTCTTGGCCGGCGGGGGCGGGGGCGTGGCCACGGCCGCCTTCTCGGCCAGGCTGTGGCTCATCTTGAACAGCATGCTCATGGGGTCCAGGACGGGCAGCGAGGGCTTGGCGGCCTTGCCGAGGTGGATGTTCATGACGGACTGCAGGGCGCTCAGCGGGTTCACGAAGGGCTGCTCCGGGGGATGCTCGGTGATGATGGCCGTGCTGCTGCTCAGGACACTGGGCGCCGGCTTCGCCGGCTCCTGGCCGTTGGCCACAGGCTCTGCCAGGGGGCTGCCCTCCCTGCCGCCGTCCCGCCGGGGGCTGGGGCTGCCCTCCTGGCCACGGCAGCCCCCGTCGCTGGGTGCCTCCCTCTTGATGGGCTCGCTGGTGTCGCTGCTGCAAGGGGACGGGGTGGCCCGCTTGGGCGGGGAAGGCGTGCACTCCGGCTCCTTCATTTTTTCCTCCACTCTGGCCACTTTCTCCGTGACTTTTTTCACCAGCTCCTCCATGGCATGGAAGTTTGTCTTGGGCATGGGTGACGTCTGGCTGCTGGGTGGGGACGCCAGGCTCTGGCTTTTGTGGGGGGAGAGGATGTCGCTGCTGCCGAACATGGGTTTCAGGGGTGCGCTTTTCACCGACGAGCCCAGGGACAGCTTCATCATGTTGGGGAGCTGGTAGGCGGCGTGGATGCTGGGGTAGCCCCCCCAGCTGGGGGTGCCGTTCTGGGCCTTGTTGATGGCGGACGTCACGGTGTTCTCCAGGGACTTGAGGATGTCCAGGCCCCCCTTGGGGCTCTCTTCTAAATCGCTTTCAGTCAGGTAGTGGTACTTGGAGGAGACATCATACTTCTCCTCCTCCTCACAGGCCTTGTCCTTGTCCTTGGCTGTCTCGTCAGGGGCAGCCTTCTCCTTGTCCACTTCCTTCTTGACCTCCACATGCAGCTTTGGGGACGTGCTGGCTGGAGTGTGGGAGGGGGAGGTGAAGGTGGTGGCGGCCAGCGGCACGGACTGCACCTTGTCGTCCAGCAGGGTCGTGACGGTGGGCGTGACGGGCGCCTCCATGATGGGCTTCCCCTTCTTCATGGCCGAGTTAGTGACCTTGATGAAGTGGCCGGTGACCATCATGTGGGCGGTGAGCTCCTGCAACGAGTCATGGGAGCTGCCACACTCCATGCACTTGAGGATCTGGGACTTGCGGGCCTCAAAGTGCCACGCGTAGCTGGCGCCGTTCTGGTGGCCGTAGCGGTTGTTGGGCGTGATGTAGGGGCTGGCGGCCTTGGGCAGCGCCTCGCCCGAGTCCGACAGCGCCGCCTTGGGGGTGCCGCCCGCAGAGTCCGGGGAGCTGGGCGGCTCCAGCTCCAGGGGCGCTTTCCTGCGAGCGGCCGGGAGGATCTTGGCGGCGACGGGCGTGACGGGCTCCTTCAGAGGCACTTTCTGGTAGTGTTTGGTCTTGATCATGTGGACGCTCAGGTCCTGCAGGGACTCGAACGAGTGGCCGCAGTACATGCACTTCAGCACCTTCTGGGCGTCCTCCTTGCCCTCCATCTCCAGCAGCGAGCGCTTGCGCGGCTTGGACCAGCGGCGCGGGTTGTCGGCGTCGGCCTCCTGGTTGTCGTCGCGGTAGTGGCCCGTCTCGTTCATGTGCACCGTCAGCTGCACCAGCGTGTCGTAGGCGGCGCTGCAGTCCTTGCAGCGGAACTTGCTGGCGCCCGTGAAGATGGAGCCGTAGAGCTTGCTGCTCTGCCGGTACAGCTGCACGGTGCTGAAGAGGCTGGGCTCGGGCAGCGCGCGCCCCTGCGACACCTGCTGCAGCGTCTTGGCCATGGCGCTCTGGTGCCAGTCGAAGCTGCCGCTGCCACAGCTGCTGCTGCTGCTGCTGCTGCTGCTGCCGCCGCCTCCGTTCTTGTCGGCGGCGGGCGGGTGCAGGTGCAGGCTGAGGCTGGACCAGTAGGACTTGGACAGGAAGTTGTTGTACACGGCCTTCATCTGCTCCAGGCTGTCCGACACGCCCGTGTCCTCCGGCGGGGCCGCCGGGTCCTTGCTCTCCTCCTCGTTCTTGACGGAGCCGCTCTCAAAGTCAGCCATGCGGTCGCTGGTCTCACTGATGTGCGACTCGCTGTCCATGTCGTGGCCAGAAAACTCGGCGGCTGGCGAGTTCTGGTAGCTGGGGCAGGCTCGGCCCGGCTCCGGCTCGGGGCACGCGTACTTGGCCGCGGGCTCCCCGTCGGCCGCGCTCTCCTCGGGCTCGGCGTCTTCGCCGACCAGGGCAGCAGCCTTTAGCTCATCGCAAACATAGGCTGTGGTGACACCGGGTGGCAAGGTGCGGCGGGCGGGCGGGCGGGCGGGCCGGACAGAAAGACGAGAAACGGGGGGAAGAAGAGAAAGAAAAAAAACCATTAGTTGCTGTTGATCTTACCTGGAATATTTTCTCAGCGCTCAGGAAAACGCAGCAAAGTGGACGGGCACATTTATTTGTAAAATTAAATAGTTACAATGTGGTGTGTCTTTGGAGTAAAAAAAAAAAAAAAATCTCTGCTCTTCAAACATAATTTGCCACCTTATTCTTCTCAAGGGGCAACAGCTTGAAATTAAAACTAAATTTGAAATTAATGAAGCACTTTCTGGAGGTGGCATCCATTTCTAAAGTAATAAATTACTTGTATCAACCTCAGAGACAGCAGTTCCTGTCTGTCAATTAATATGTCTTATGCTTCTCCTATCCTAATGCATTTCTTAACAGACAGATTCACAATTTAAATTAAGAAGCATTTTTTACTCATTACATTTTTGAGGCTCAATCTTTAATAAATATAAAGGACAAAAACATCAATAAAATTTTTACAAAGTAAAAAGAAAGTACATCAATTGCAATAAATTAAAAATGAGATTTTGTGCATTTTTTCTCTCTCTTCCTTCCAGAAAAGCATGTCCCATAAAAGCTCAGCGCGTGTGTCCTACCCGAGAAGTGCGCTGTTGGCTCCAGGTGGGAGGGGAGGCCCTGACCACACCCCCGGCCTGGACAATCACGTCGTCCACTCAGCTGTCCCAGCCAGCACACAATCCACGCAGAACTGTGTCCGAGCAGGTACAGGACGATTGGTATGCGGCACTCATCGTGCTGTATAAATAGACACAGGACCTTCCAGTGGACCTTACAAATGTCAGAGTGTTTGCTCTTTACACCACTTTGTCAATATTTGCTCAGCATCAGCTTGTGGGCTCCAAGGGATCCCGTCTCCGGAAGCAGTGAGGCTGGGACGTAAATCCAGTGGGCACTTTCCCAGCAGGCGGAGGGCATGGCTGAGCAGCTGTGGGTTCTAGAGACGCATGCCCACAGATGCGAAGCTAGGACAACACTTGCGCTAATGGAACAAAGTGATTTTTTTTCACTCTTGCAATCAGTGACTTGGGTGATCCCTTACTGGAGCTTGCCTGACACAGAAACCTGAGGTGGCAGGGCTGCTGAGGACAGTCACCAGGACTCGCAGCTGACTCAGTGACAACTAGCCTCATGGTAACAATTTTAACCCAGAGGTGAAGGGACAAAGTAAGGTGTCTGCTCCTTGACACCTGTTTGCTGCAAAAGGCCAGTGGGAGGGTGTGCCAGGTGGCTGGGACGAGGCAGGACCAACAGCATGGCTGGCGGAAACAAAAACGGACACTGAGTTTCAGAAAAGAAAGAGGAGCTTTATTTGGGAAGTCAGTCCTGTTCTCTGGATTCCACATATAAGTGAGATCATGTAGTATTTGTCTTTCTCTGTCTGACTTAGTCCGCTCAGCACAATTCCCTCCAGGCCCATCCATGCTGTTGCAGATGGCAAGATTTCATTCTTTTTTATGGCCGAGCAATGTTCCACTGTATATATGCAGCCCCTCCTCTTCATCCATCTTCCACTGACAGACACCCAGGCTGCCTCCACATCCGGGCCACTGTAAACAGCGCTGCAGTGAACACATGGAGGCACAGGTCTTTCTGAATTAGTGTTTTCAGTTTATTCAGATAAATACCCAGAAGTGGGATTACTGGGTCCTTCTTTGTCTCCTGCTGTAGCCTTTGTTTTAAAGTCTTTTTTGTCTGGTATAAGAATTGCTACTCCAGCTTTTTGTTTTCATTTTCATGAAATATCTTTTCCATCCTTTTACTTCCTGTGTGTCTTTCAATCTGAAGTGAGTCTTTTGTAGGCAGCATCTGTAAGGGTCTTGTTTTCTTATCCATTCATCCCTCCTATGTCTTTTGACTGGAGCATTTAATCCATTTACATTGAAATTATTTGTTCATAGATATGCAGTTATTTCCATTTTATTATTCATAATTCCCTCTCCTTTTCCTTCTCCTTTTTAAAGAAGTCCCCCTAAGATTTCTTGGAATACTGGTCTGGTGGTGATGAACTCCTTTAGCTTTTTCTTGTCTGGGAAGCTCTTTATCTGTCCTTTGATTCTAAATGATAGCTTTGTTGGGTCGAGCAATCTTGGTTGTAGGTCCTTGTTTTTCATCACATTGACTATTTCCTGCCAATCCCTTCTGGCCTGCAAAGTTTCTGTTGAGAAATCAGCTGACAGTCTTATGGGGGCTCCCTTATAGGTAACGAACTACTTTTCTCTTCCTGCTTTTAGAATTTTCTTTGTCTCTAAACTTTGGCATTTTAATTATGATGTGTTTTCATGCTGGCCTCTTTGAGTTCATCTTGTTTGGGACTCTGTGCTCCCCGGGCTTACATGGCTATTTCCTTCGCCAGGTTAGGGAAGTTTTCTGAAGTTTTCATTATTTCTTCAAATAGGTTCAATCCCTTGCTTTCTCTCTTCTCCTTCCGGTGCCCCTACGCATGATGTTGTCCCCGACTTCTCCTTCCGGTGCCCCTACGCATGATGTTGTCCCCGACTTCTCCTTCCGGTGCCCCTACGCATGATGTTGTCCCCGACTTCTCCTTCCGGTGCCCCTACGCATGATGTTGTCCCCGAGGCTCCTTAATCTGTCCTCATTTCTAAAATTTTTTTAAATTCTTTTTTCTTTTTGCTGTTCTGATTGGGTGTTTTCTGTTACCCTATCTTCTAAATTGCTGATTCGATCCTCTGCTTTATCTAATCTATTGTGGATTTCTTTTGTTGTATTCTTCATTTCAGTTATTGCATTCTTTATTTCTGACTGGTTCTTTTCTATGTTTTCTATCTCCATTTTTATGGTTCCTATCTCTCTGTTGAGGTTCTCCTGAGATCACTGAGCGTCCTTGTAACCAGTGTGTGGAACTCTGTGTCTGGTAGGTTCCTTCTCTCCATTTTGTTTAGTTCTTTATCTGGAATTTTGTTCTGTTCTTTCATTTGGGACATGTTTTTTTATCTCCCCATTTTGGCTGCCTCCCTAGGCTTGTTTCTATGTACAACTAGGTACAACTGCTGTGCCTCCCTGTGTTAGCAGAGTGGCCTTAAATAGTAAATATCCTGTGGGGCCCAGTGGCACAGTCTGCCTGGTCACCTGAATCAGGTGCTCCAGTGGCATCCTTTGTGTGGGTTGTGTGTGCCCTCCTATTGTAGTTGCGCTGTTGTGGCTATTTGCACATCAATGGGAGGGACTGACCCTCAGGCTGAGTGGTTGTGAGGACTGGCTGTGACTACAGTGGAGGCTGTTGTGCAGGGGCTGACCCTACAGAGCAGGATCACTTCAGCAGGTCCCTGGGGCTGCCCAATCTACCCTCTGCATGTGTCCCTTGTGGAGGTGGGTGGGTGGTGTGCTGGTGTGGTCTGAAGCTGGCCACCAGGTGTGTTGGTTCCGGGACCTCTTGGGAGGGGCTCTGGTGCAGGCCCAGGTCAGCTGCTGCCTGTGTCCTGCCCGGGGCCACTTGGTATGAGCTCCAAAGTGATCTGCAGATGGTTCCACTTGTGCTGGGCTTGGAGGCACCTGGGAGAAGCTGAGCAGCAAGTTGAGGCCAGCTGCCACCAGGGATGGGCTTGGGGCTGCTTAGCAAAAGGTACGGGGCATGTTGAGGCCAGGTGCTGCTTGTTTGGGTTTTGTGACCCTTTGAGAGATGTTAGGAAAGTCCGCAGCATGAGCCCAGGCAGGCCGTTTGTATGGAAAAGCCACTGGAAGCCGCTCGGGTGGGCAGGCAAGTTGGGTGGGGCGGGGTCTCAGGGAATCACCAGGGCGGGGCGAGTGGTGTCAGCCAGGCTGATATAACTTAGATACAGGGCCGCCTGCGTCAGCACGCTGGGAGGGGAGGGCTCAAGAAAGGAACAATGGCTTCTGCCAGTATTTCTGTCCAAGCAAAAGCTGCCCCTCCAGCCCTCACCCTGAGACCAGACAACCCAGCTCCTCCCCATAAGTCCCTGGCGCCTTCGAGCTGCCGCCCCAGTGCTGGAGCTCAGAACAGTGAGCCCATCAGTGAGTAAGTCCCTGGTAATCCATACAGGGGCCCTTTAAGGGTGATCCAGCCCCACTCCGTCTCACTCAGTCACAATCTCTGCTAGTTTTCCCAGCCACAAATTATGGGGTTTTCTCTCCCTAGCACTGAAACCCTGGGCTGGGCAGGGACTGGGACCCCTCACTTCTTGGGGGGCACTTCTGCGGCTGAGATATCCCTCCTGATTTTTAACCCGTACACGTGGGTGTGGGACCAGCCTGTTCAGTGTCTCTGTGCCTCTTACCAGCCTCGAGGTGCCGTCTTCTATACGTCCTTAGTTGTAGGGCTTCTGTTCAGCTAGACTGCAGGTGGTTCTCAATGATGGTTTTCCTGTAGTTGTAATTTTGAAGGGGTCCTGGGAGGAGGCGAGTGCAGAGTTTCCTTGTTCTGCCGTCTTGACCGGAGCTCCAGTGTGATTCCGTTTCCTTCCTAAGCTGTTCTTTGAGCACCAAGCTTCCTAAGCTGCCATCCCCATTTTGATGGGGGCAGTTTCCCAGAAACACACATTCATCCCAGCGTAGAGGCAAAGACACATCTGCTCATGTGTCAACAGGGAGCAGGACCGTCTGCCTGTGCCATGGAACATCCTTTACAAATGACGAGAAGAAGACGGCCTGCAGTGGTCATCTGAGGTGTGAAGTGCTGTTGTGAACCGTGAGTTTGAAGCCACGCACTTAGAGTTGACAAATTAAAATGGCAAGGAAGCTGTTTTCCTAGGCCAGGGTCATCGTCAATGGGGAATGCTGTGCTGGCCCAGGGAGGCTACTTGGCTGGGCATGGTGATGACGGCGGAAGCAGGTGTTGGAACAGGACTGGAAAGAATAAATCAGCGCCTCCCTCTCCCCACAAACTTCCTCGCATGTGGCTCACTCTGGGAACCTGGCTCCCAAGCTCCAACAGGGCTTGCGGGTCGGGAGGGTGGGCAGTCAGGGCGAGTGTGACCAACAGTCACGGTTTGCCTGGAACTGCCCCGGTTTTAGCACTGAGAGTCTTGCATCCTGGAAAACCTGTCGGTCCTGGAAAACCCGGCCCGCTGGTCACCCTAGCCCCAGGGACACAACAGGGCAGGACCAGGCCAGAGGATCTAGGCAGGTGCAGTCGGCCTGGAGCAGAGCTAGAGCAGGGAGTTCTGGGTAACTCAACGCAACCCACTATCTGGGAAAGGATGAGGGAAGCCCAGTGGCCTATGTCCCAACAGCCGTGACACAAGGAGAAGCCTGGCCCCGTGTGGACAGGGATGGGTCCCTAGCGGTTCCAGGAGCCAGGTCCTCTTCAAGAGGCGAGCCCTGATGGAACTGGCAACTCTTCCCTCGTCACACCCACTGCTCTCCCCTCTGAGAAAAGTCCCTGCTTCCAGCCAGACTGCCACCCGTGTCCCTGAGGGCCAAGGACACACGTTCCAACAGCTGGACGAAATGAAGGACTTGGCATGAGCAGAGCCGAATGGGACTCCTGGGCACAGACGCACGCTCATGAAAGCTCTCAAACCTGCACAAGCTCCCTACCAAGCTCTGCAGCCTCTCCCCCGGGATGTCAGGAGACGGAACAAGCGGTTTCCCTAGTATGTGCACGCTACGGGCCTCTCCACATTGACTGCGTTTGAGCCCCTCGATGGTCCTGGGAGGCGGACAGCACCACCTCCCATTTGTAGCCCAGGAAGCCGGAAGTCAGACCAGTTAAAAGGACCGTCCCGAGCCCTCTGCTGAGACCCTCAGGGTTTGACTAAGCTCCCAAGAGTCACATGATGGTGCATAGACAGAATGCCATGCTGCTGGACATGGAGTGGCCGTCACAACACAGGCGTCCCTGACACCCCATCCCCCACAGGCCTCCACAGCTGCACCCCCAGGAGGGTCCAATGGGTTTGTCCCGGCGTGAGAGCTCAGGCCACAGCAGTGAGGTCCAGAGGCAGGAACTCCCTGCGTGACACCACTGTCATCAATAGCTAAACACGGACACTAGATGAAGAGGAAGTGGGCCAGTGGGAGTTCCGGGCAGCACCCTGGGGCTCTCCCAGGGGGAAGAGGTGAAGCACTCGCGTGTCCGGGGGTCTGACCCCCCATCCACAGGGCTGGGGACACTGGGAGGTGGGCAGACGTGTGGCTGCGTCCTGCTCCCGGAGCGACTTCACAGTGAGCGGTCCTGTGGGGCTCCGCATTTGGGGGCCGGTGCTGAAGTGAGAACTCTGGTTTCTCCTTCCCGGGACTCCCTGGGAGGTGCTGTGCTGGCCAGCGCCCTCAGGCTGCTGCCCCTCGCTTCCTATCAGACCGCACAGACGGGCATGTCCTCCAGCAACGTGGGTGAGTCTGGTGTTCCCGAGGAGGCCTGGGACAGGGACAGGGCAGGGCAGGCCGGGGAGGGGGAGGGGCAGACGGAGCACCAGGGGAAGGCGGGGGGAGGGGGGCCGGAGAGAAGGAGGCTGGCCTGGAGCGCTGGGCGGGGGCAGGGAGAGGCTCTTCCGGGGCCCGGGCCCGAGCTGGGGTCCTGCTGCAGGGGCCGTGCCCAGGGCAGCTCCACGGCTGGACTCGGGCCTGCCCTGAGCTTCCCCGGAGCACTCGGGTTTTCGGGAGACACAGGCTGGCTTTCCTAAACACTCACATCCAGCTGAGGGCCGGCGAGAAGAATCCGAACTGCCCCTCAGGCTTCGGGGAGCAGCCTCCACCCACAGCTGCTCTGGGCCACCCCGGGCCCCAGACTCCTGGCGTCCAGCTTGTCTGGGAGCCCAGGAGGAACCCAGGGACTCAGCACAACCCCAGGAGCCCCTGAAGCACACGGACATGGGAACTCAGAAGGGCCCAGAAGACAGGCGTGGGCAACCTGCCTGAACGTGGATGGCTGGTGATGGGGGCTCTGGAGTCGGATGTCCAGACCCGTCTCGGGGCCCGCGTACACCGTCTGCAGACCCTCTGCCCCGCCTCGGGACCGGGGGGCCGTTTCATGAATCAAATGCAAGTCGGTGTTAGTTCGTAAGTGCTGCGCCCAGCCCATGGCGGGCCGAGCCCCCGGGGTTTAGGATGTGCCCGACCCAGAAGCATGCCAGGGTCACCACATGCTGTCTCGCCCACCATGCATCCCTCCCCTCCACCCCACACCTGGTTCTCCCAGTAAGGAGGGGGCAGAGTCCCAGAGCCCCACTGGAGAGCTGTCCCAGGGGGCGCAGGCCGGGTCCGCAAACAGGACCAGCCGTGTTTGTTCGAGTTCCATCTCTTTGCATCGTTTCTGTGAAATAGTGATATCACAGCCAGTGACGCCCTGCGGCTTGGCACCTGCCCCGCCAGGTTTTGTTCACGTGATCACGAGACTGGCTTCCTGTCTGAGCTTTGCTGTCTCCCCCCATGAATGGCGGGTGGGGGGCGAGATTTCTGCCCCATCCCTCCCAGGTGTTTCGAGAAACCCAGGACTTCCTCAGGAGTCAGCACAAAGGGCTTTTCCAAACTGAAGGACCCTGCAGGGAGGTGCACTGCCCATGTGGGGGCTGGCACTCCACGCAAGCGCACCGGCCACCCGCACAGTCAGGGGCGCGAAGGGACGCCTCTGGGCTGAGGGCCTCCACGTCTCCACGCCGCCTTTCGGGGAAGGGGGCGGCAGGCTGGGGTGGGGCGGGAGGTCCCACTGTGACAAGGGTCCTGCTCCCCATCCCGGGGTGGCCTTCCGGTGTGGGCTGCAAAAAAGGAGGAAAGCCAGGAAGGGGACAGGAGGCGGAAGGCAAGGGGGCGCCCGCCGCCCCCACCGGCCCCAGGCACCCTCGGAGCAGGGGCAGCGCCGCCCGGGGAGCCGCTGCAGACACTCAGGCCCCTCAGGCTGCAGCCCGGGCCCGTGTCAGGCCGGCCCTGGCCTTGGCCCGCCCGCCTTCCTCTTCATGGGAAGGCGCTGAGTCCCCCCGTGTTCTGAACACGCCCGGCAAATCCAGGCGGCGGGCCCATTTTCACAGAAAGGGACGCTCTGCCCAGGACTCATGCGAAGTGCCGCGGGCCCTGGGCCCTCCGGGTTACTTTACACGGTCTCTCTGTGCACCTGTGTCCACCCCAATCGTGACGGAGTGGCTGGGCTCATCCGCTGCAACCGGACTTGGGGCCCTGAGTTACCCTCCAATGGGCTGCCCGGAGCCGTGGAGGGTGTGAGGGGCAGTGAGAGAGGTGGGGTGCTCAGTCCCGGGCCGGAACCCCCACCGCCACCCTCTCGGCAGCTCCCAGCACCCTGCTACCTCGGGGTCCCGGGAAAGGCGAACGTCGGGGTGGGGACATGGTGCTGCCCGCTGGCTGGGAGGGGGTCAAAAGAGCAACACTGAGGAGGGAACTCCTTTTTGTGCCGAGCGAGTGAGGAGATGGCAGAAGGGAGGGGAGCTCGGCTAAATGTGCCGGGTGGCCACACCAAGTGGTTAGCCGCAGTTGTTGGGGGGCCGCTGTCAGGGTGTTAAGTGGGCAGCAGAGAGAAAATTAATTCTAGAGAAGGCATGCTCATGGCTGGTACCCAGGAGGCCACAACCCCACAGAGGCACGAGTTTTCTCCATCCGTCCACCTGGGCACCTGGAGTCATAAGAATCGTCACCTAAGCTGTCTGGGGTGACAGACGTCACAGCCTCTGGGCACAATGAGAGAGCGGCATTCTGGGTGGTGCCAGAGACCGGGGGCCTCCCAGCATCCCCGGTGGGCACCGCGGCTTTCCCGGAGAGCAGCGAAGGGCCCCGGTGCGCCTGGGCGGCCAAGGGCCCCGGCCTGGCTCTGGGGCAGGGGAACGGTGGCTGGGGCTCCGGCTGGCCGTGGCGGGATGGCAGCCTCCCCTAGGGGACTGTTCTCCCCACTAGAGGGTCAGGAGTATTACTTCCATACACACTAATTCCATGTAATGTGTGAGACGAATGCTTGTTCAGGGGGTGTCACTGCCACTGAAACCGAGACGCTCTCATGCCAAGAAAAGCCCGAGCTGAACGGCGAACGAGACTGGCATGGGGCACCCCCTCCAGCACAGCCACAGGCCGGCGGCCGGCGGCGGGACAGGCTGCGCTGGGCCTCAGAGGCCAACGACAGCAAGGTCCAGGGGGCGCCCCAGCTGTTGCAAAGCCAGCCGATCCTGAAGACTCGGCACCGGCCGAGGCCTCATCCTCTCGCTGGGAAGAGAAGGAGGGCGCGGGGCCAGGGGAGCGAGACACTCCCACGAAAGGGCCGCACCTGGCCCTCTCGGCTGCCCCTCTGAACAGCTGTCCTGGGCTGTCCCATGGCAGCGCCGCCTCACACAGAGGAAGTGGGTGTCAGCGGCAGCGAGGCCCGGGGCGGGGCGCCAGCTCCCTGAGCTCTGAACTCACACTCGTCCCACTGCTTCTGGGGGATGTGCCCAACTGTAGGTGGGCACCAAACCCAGTCCCTCAAAAACTGTATCAAGGACATAGTCACATTCAAAGCAATTGCCTCAGGTACATCTTCAGATAATAAAGAGCAAATAAATACTCAGATTATCTGAGTCACCTTTATCCTTGGCTTCAAGCACACACAAGCCAACAGGGCACCCAAATGACAGAGCGAGTCCCTGACACTCAGCTCTCAAGGCAGAGGGTAACCCAGCCCAGCCCTGGGCAGTGGGGGCTGACAGCTCCATTAGTCGCGTGTGGTGACCAGCGATGGTCTAAGCACGGCTCCTGGAGCCCGGGGCGTCCTGGCAGAGGGCAAAGGGTGCAAAGCCTGCACTGGGCGCCCTGCTCTCACTCTCCCATCTCAGCTCAGGGTGCCCCAGGCTCCCTGCCCACCTGCAGTGAGAATCTCAGGTCAGAAGCCCTTTCCTATGTCCTTTCTGTTATTCCACAAAATCCTGAAGGGGGATCCCGATCTATAATGAAATTAATAACTCAGAAAAATAACTTCATTCATAGACCAAATTCACTCATCACGTTGGTGGAATTTCAGACAACAGCAAATGGTCCATGTGTGAATTCTGATGGGAAGGTGTGTGCTCAGACCTCCCACAGGAGCAGCGGTCACTTTTGCGAATGGCTGACAGCTGTGCCTCAGACACCTTCAGGTCTGGGGTAAGGGGCCTCCTGCAGGTAGGACAGAGTGATGCTCCCCAAAAGGTGTTATGGAGCCAAGTGGGGTTTCTGCCTGTCTACATACCCCCTGGAAACCATAGTAGAGAATGGGGTAATGGGCTGCAGAAAATGGGGGCAATCTTTCCAACAGGCCTCCCCAAGGTGGGCTGTGTACAGACCATTCCATTCCCATGGGGCCTTATGGCCGCTCTCCAGGGCACCAGAAGTGCTGTATTCGGAGAAGGAAAATGGATGGCTCTCAGGAAAGAGGAATCAAAATTCAGATGGAAGAGAGTAAAACTGCGTGAGTCAAACCACCCACCCATCCGTCACCCACCCACCATCCATCCACCCACAAACCCATCTTCATCCAACACGTATATGACACCACATACATCCTCTAACGCTTTAGCATTGGAAGTTACCGGCATCGGGCTGGCCAAGTGGCGCGGTGGTTAAGCGCTGGCTTGGGAAGCCAGCGGCCCCGGTTCGGGTCCCACATATGAGGGCCAGTGACACTGCCCTCAAAAAAAAAAAAAAAGAAGTTACCAGCATGAGTAGCTCAGAGCTACAGGTGTTGCTTTGACTGGGCCCACAGGGCTTTGGTTCTGTAGATCGCAGGTGTTAGAGGAACACCAACTTAGCTTGATGTTCAAAGCCCAGCATAACCGAGCTCCGTTCAGCACCCGTCTGCCTTCGCCTGCCCGTCCCTCCAACACACAGGCACCGTTACCCTGGTAAACGGCCCTGGGGCCGTGGTGGTTCATGCGTCTCTGCGTGCGACACCCTCCCCACGCCTCCCCCACGGAGGCCTTTCTCACCTGTCTGAAAGACCCCTTTAAACTCTGTGATGACACACTGGATGGAAAGTCCTCTCTAAATTCTGAATTCTACAGAAATATAAGGAACCATTACTGGCAGTATCGGTTGCGTGTCTCTGGCGTTTATCTCTTGCAGTTTGGTGACGCCAAGCTGCGAGCACAGATGGTCCGGCCACGCACCCCCGGGGCAGGGACCCGGCTCCCTGACAGCCGGCCGACTGGCCCTCGGGGCACCTCCTGGCGCCGCTCAGTGTAGGGGCCACGCAGACACAGTGTTGCTGCACGAGGGGTTCCCACCAGGCCCTCCGCACTGTCCCACGTGGGCCCCAGCCGCCCTGCTGCCCCCCCACACCTCTCTGCATGTCACTCCCTCGCACTTCACAGGACAGGGTCAAGGCCACGGAGTTTCCCAGGAGTTCCCAACAAGGTCCCTCATCTTATGACCACAGGGAGACCAGAGAGAGAAAGCCTGCAGGACCCCGAGAGGCCTAGTCCTTCCTGCGCCGCACGGCGCCCCAGCACAGTGAGCCCCTGGGCCCCGCGACCTCCCGGAGGCCTGCGGCGCCACCAGCAGCCGGCAGTCACCCAGCACCCAGCCGGCCCTCAGCCAGCACCCAGCCGGCCCTCAGCCAGCACCCAGCCGGCTCTCAGCCAGCACCCAACACCCAGCCGGCAGTCACCCAGCACCCAGCCGGCCCTCAGCCAGCACCCAGCCGGCTCTCAGCCAGCACCCAACACCCAGCCGGCAGTCACCCAGCACCCAGCCGGCCCTCAGCCAGCACCCAGCCGGCTCTCACCCAGCACCCAGCCGGCAGTCGCCCAGTACCCAGCCGGCAGTCGCCCAGCACCCAGCACCCCTCACCCAGCACCCAGCCTGCAGTTCCCAGCACCCAGCCTGCAGTTCCCAGCACCCAGCAGCCCTCACCCAGCACCCAACGCCCAGCCAGTAGTCACCCAGCACCCAACCAGCCCTCACCCAGCACCCAGCACCCAGCCAGCTCTTACCCAGCACCCAACGACCAGCCAGTAGTCACCCAGCACCCATCTGGCCCTCACCCAGCATCCAGCCGGCAGTCGCCCAGCACCCAGCTGGCCCTCAGCCAGCACCCAGCCTGCAGTTCCCAGCACCCAGCAGCCCTCACCCAGCACCCAGCACCCAGCCTGCAGTACCCAGCACCCAGGCAGCCCTCACCCAGCACCCAGCACCCAGCCGGCTCTCACCCAGCACCCAGCCGGCAGTCGCCCAGTACCCAGCCGCCAGTCACCCAGCACCCAGCCTGCAGTTCCCAGCACCCAGCAGCCCTCACCCAGCACCCAGCACCCAGCCTGCAGTTCCCAGCACCCAGCCAGCTCTCACCCAGCACCCAGCAGCCCTCACCCAGCACCCAATGCCCAACCAGCAGTCACCCAGCACCCATCTGGCCCTCACCCAGCACCCAGCCGGCCCTCAGCCAGCACCCAGCCTGCAGTTCCCAGCACCCAGCAGCCCTCACCCAGCACCCAACGCCCAGCCAGCAGTCACCCAGCACCCATCTGGCCCTCACCCAGCACCCAGCACCCAGCCTGCAGTTCCCAGCACCCAACCAGCCCTCAGCCAGCACCCAGCCGGCAGTCGCCCAGCACCCAGCCGGCCCTCAGCCAGCACCCAGCCGGCTCTCACCCAGCACCCAGCACCCAGCCAGCCCCTCACCTGGCACCTAGCCGGACCTCACCCAGTATCTAACCCAGTTATCCTTTTGTGTGTTGTGTGAAACAAAGCTCGTACTTTAAAAAGAATAAATCTGTAAATTTTGACGTGGGAAGATGTGTAAGACATATTGTCATGTGCGGGGGTGGGGGGGTCATAAACAGCTCTCAGAAACTCAACCACCGAGCGCCGCACACCCGAGTGTGTGTGAGGCCTGGATGTGACGGCGCCTCGGGCGCAGGAGGGGGCGCCGCAGCGGGAGTCGGGGGGCAGGGGCCATCCTCACAGCCCCCGGGTTACAGTGTGCTGGGGGATAAGCACAGAAGGAACCCTTTTCATTGCGCACCTGCCATGTGTCAGGCTGCGTCCTGGGCACTGTCGGCAGAGAATACGCTGGGCTGATGACCCCTTTCTCTGGGCAGCCCTCGGGAACGGCGTGCATGTGAGCGAGCGTGGGCTCACGAGTGGGGCCGAAGGTCACCAGGGCACCGGCCTCTGGGCAGCTCTGTGGATGCCTGAAGGCCCGAGGGCATCTCTAGATGTCCCTGGCTTTGCTCTCTTCTGCCCGTCGGCATTTGGGGTGAAGCTGTCACCTGTCATGATGGACTGTGGGAAAACTAAGACAAGAGGGGGCTTTGTGCTGAAAGCCTGGGACACGGGAGCCAACTTCCCACCAGCCTCAAGGGCTGCTGGATGGCGGGGCCTCTTGCTGCCCCGAAGCCCCAAAGCCTGGCAGCTGACACAGTGAGGCTCTGTGCCTGCTTTGCCTGCCTCACTGTTCCCGTGGGGCTGACGCCAGGTGAACACAGCACTGAGACCCCGACCCTCCTGAGCCCAAGGTGTCTGAGTGACAGGCAGGCGGCCCGCGGAGAGGCGAGGCTGAGCCTCTGGGGCTGTCAGCGCGCAGGGCCACAGGGGTTCACTCTCTCCTCCCTCCTGACACCCCGCTTCTGCCAGCACCAAGAGAAAGTTCTGGGGCCTGGGCCTTCTGAGGTAACACAGCGCTCAGGAGGAGGCAGGGCTCTCAGAACCAGAGCACACACGTCCCTGGCTGCCACCTGCTTGCCTGGTGTCGCCTGCAGTCCCCGGGGGCACCATGAGGGCCCCAGAAAAAGGCGCCTGAGGCCGCGCCCCTGCACTGGGGACCTGCGCCCCTCCCAGCGCTTCCCCGGCGGCAGTGTGCGTGGCCCCAGGGCCGAGCCAGGGCCGCCCCCGTGTCCTCTCGGGGAGCCGCGGCTCCTCAGGGGGCACCAGGGACCTCGGCGCCTCAGTGCCCCAGAGCCGCTGGCGTTTCAGTGTCCCCGGGAAGGTCCCTCGGGCCCTGCTCACGCGGCCGGGGACTTCGCACCTCCCCAAACCTGGCTGCTACCCAGCTCCCTGGGTTGTGCTGTCCCCTCCACACCGTGGCAGTCCCTCTGCCCTGTGTGCCCCCAGCCCTTCAGGAGCTACAGCTGCTTGCTCCCACAGTGGCTGGGCCTGGGGGGTGGGGACACCATCTCAGCAGCCCCTGTCCCGGCCCACCACCTGCTGGGGGCCTGAAATGCTCTGAATTGAATCAAATGTTGGAACGAAAAGATGTCACAAACCCGGAAGGCAGACCGCGCTCTTTTTTGTTTGTTGTTTCATTTTCCTGGGACGTTTCAGGACGTTGCTGTATTTCCAGGAAGCATTAAACGCCCCACGCCATGCGTCACGCCGACACAGGACGGAGCTGGCGGTGGGCGAGCCAACAGCCCGAGCTGCACTGAACGGCTCGGAGGGCCCCCCCACGGGACACAGTGCAGGGCCTTCCGGCCTCAGCCCACTGCTGTCCTGAACACACATGGAGTGGGCTGCTGAAGCGTGGAGAAGCGACAGAAAGGCCCTCGCTCCTGAAAAGCGTACACACAACCCTTGGTCACTGGGCGACATCGCCACCATGGAGTCAGATGGTCAAAACGCGCACGGTCGGGGAAGGAGCATGTGTCAGACGGCGGGGGCCCAGGGGCCGCCCCAGGCCCCACTGCGGGTGGGGTCTTCCTCTTCTCCTCGGTCTTTAACCTGAAAACACAAGTGCAGGGCAACTTCCTAGGCCAGGCAAACTCTGCCAGTTCCTGCCGCCGCGGGTGCCGAGGCTGCAAAACATGGGGAGCCGTGCTCCGGGCCGGGCACCGGGCCACGTCCGGCCTCTAGGGGTGAGTGCGTGTCAGCAGGGGCCCAAACACCGCCCAGCTCCCGCCGCTGCCCGCCACCCCCAGGCCCAGCCCTTCATCCTGGCGGTCTCTCCAAGGAGACCGTCTGAATAGCCTGTGACTAGCCCCGAGAACACGGAATGTCACACGAGCGAAGACAGTTGTCAAATGCCTCCCCCTTACAAGCACCCTCATCATGACCTGTGTTAATGAAGTTAATTGAATTTAAGATCAATAATGGTTAATTATTGCAATTTGACATTCAGAGATAAATGGCTTTTAGACAGAGCAGCGTGTGTGTGACTGAGTGTGTGTGAGTGTGGGGGAGAGTGCGAGCGTGCAGGCTCTCCTGAGAAGGCCCCACGAGCCTTCCATTGATCCCGGCACGAGCTCATCGACTCCGCCCTCTGATGAATGTGGGCTCTCCGGAGCTACAAGTGAACGGCAGGAGACAACTCTAACCCTTGTCATGGCCGAATCCATACCTGCCGCGCACCAGGACCTATGGAGATGGATTAAAGAACCACTGCAGGGAGAAGAGTGGCTCCCAGGGCGACGGCTGCGACGCCGACTGTGCCGGTGGCGACGCTGTTACGGACACCACAGGGCAGGCCCGTTTAATTTGGGGCCTCAGGTGTGATTGCGATTGAATACCAATTTTTTTTTTTTTTTTTTTTACGTTGCCAAAGAAGAACTCAATTCAATGTGGAAAAACAAAAGCCTAGCTCGGAAAGTAGGTTACAAGCGGCTTCCCCTGGGATGGCCCGGGGGTGGGTCCCCAGGGCTGCAGCGGGGACAGGCCGAGGCGTCCCTCGTGCTGGCACTGACCTCACAGCCTGCCGCCCGTCCCAGGCCTTACAGCTCACGGGGATGGACACCCCGCACCCCGCAGCTGACCCCAGGCGACCAGCGCTGATGCACAGCTCCTCTCGTTTCTTCCAAGTTGGTGAAAAGTTCACTTTCAGGAGCCTTCTTAGTGGAGAGGCAAGTCCCCAGATGTGCCAGCGACCCGCCCCGTGCACACAGAGCCGTCCGGGCCACTCCCACTCAGGACGCTGGTAACGGCGAATGCTGTCGGGAGGACAGCCTGGCGATGGCAGAGCGCTGACGATACAGGGCGGCTGACGCGCTCTGTCAAAACGCACGATTATGCGGGTGCACTGCTGAGAGCCTGCTAATCACCTGCTCGTGTCAATTACTGACGGGTCTCTGACAGCATATTTACATTAAACACTTTTCAGGAGCAGGATGCTCAGCGCTACATCAGAACAGCCTAGCGCTGTTGACTCCTCCTTCCTTCCCGGCTACGAAGGGGGCGCGAGAGGCTGGGCGGGGCCCGGGGGCGTCGACGCCGTCTGCCGTAAAGACACAGGTGACGCCCCTGTCATATGTGAGGGACGCCATCCCATGTTCCTCTGAGGGGAGACGATAGGGCCCTCGTTCACCCCCGAAAGCTGCTACACCAATGAACAGCCGCATCCACGTTCCTCTTGGCTGGGGTGGCAGCTCCACGTGTCCAATGCCACCTTAAGTGACAAGGCAAACAGCAGGAGAACAGGGATCACGGCTGCTGGGCCAACAGCTTAGATGGCAACAGCTGGGACTGAGCACCATTCTAACACCTCGGCCTGGTCATGCCTCGCTGTCCACAAGTCAGATGACACGGAAACAGCCAAGATGAGCGGCGCGGGGCCTGGAGGGGCGTTGCCCCAGAGGGGAGGCCGCGCCAAAGACTGACTGGCACGCCCAGCCACGGGGCCACCTTGGCAGATCAGGAGAGCCCGGGGCACCCAGAAGAGCACATCTGACTCGGGGACCCCCAGCCAACACGGCCTGTGTCCCCGCCACCAGTGGTGACGGCAGCTGGAACGGTTCTGGCTTCTTGTTGCTTTTCAGCATTTTGTTGACATTTTACTTCCACTGCCTGCTGTTCTGATCACACTCGCCCGTGAGGTGGCTCGGTGGCCCCCCACTCCTCAGATCACACTCGCCCATGAGGTGGCTCGGTGGCCCCCCACTCCTCAGATCACACTCGCCCGTGAGGTGGCTCGGTGGCCCCCCATTCCTCAGATCACACTCACCCGTGAGGTGGCTCGGTGGCCCCCCACTTCTCAGATCACACTCGCCCGTGAGGTGGCTCGGTGGCCCCCCACTCCTCAGATCACACTCGCCCGTGAGGTGGCTCGGTGGCCCCCCACTTCTCAGATGAGGACACCGTGCCCCACTTCATGCCTGCTGGTCAAGCAGAAAGCCAGGACTTTCTCTCGGGCCTGGGCTCCTCTCACCCAATGCCAGGGACGTCTCAGGGACCGTGGACGAGCCCTGCGAACACGTGGTGACACTCCTCACACTCCCGAATGTGGGCCAGGGTCCACTCAAGGACACTCGCAGAGCCCTGGAACCACCGGAATCTCCAAAGACGAGGCTGCGCCATTGGGATTGAAGCACGGGGCTGGGCTGTCTGGGCTGCCACTCAGAACTGAAGGTTCTGGGGAGACCCAGGCCCCGCAGCTGAGGGCTACAGCGGCCACGTGCTACGAGGGACGCACGAGAGCACGTCACCCACCCCCACCCCGCCCGGAGGAGAGACAAGAGGGCGCGTGAGGTCCGAAGGATGCACACCACTGCCCAGTGGGCGTGCTTATCTCAGAAACGGGTGTTAAGTTATATTTAAAGCAAAGTGAGTTTTTTTGAAGATCCTGAATGTTTATTAAGTAAAAGCTGTCTCCTCCATCACCAAGCCAGGCCTTCCCCAGTGGGCATGTGTGTTTGCTTTCACCCTCAAACATGACATGTGCCTGTCACTTGTCCCATCAAAGTGTGTGGGACAAAACAGAATGCAAAGGGCTGCCACATTCATCCCCAGACCATGTCCAGGCCCCAGCGGGGTCGGATGGCACCACAGGACCAGGACGAGCGCTGGGCGTC
The DNA here is from genome assembly GCA_033961575.1 of Aselliscus stoliczkanus. Classification (NCBI taxonomy): domain Eukaryota; kingdom Metazoa; phylum Chordata; class Mammalia; order Chiroptera; family Hipposideridae; genus Aselliscus; species Aselliscus stoliczkanus. The sequence continues at coordinate 55,532,956 of CM066732.1, forward strand.
GAGGTTCTAGCCCAGAAGGCCCCGGTCCGGGGGGCCCTGACAGCCCCTCTGCTTGTGTGATGAAAATCAGATGTCATGGCTGAGTCAGGTGACACAGCTCGCTTTCCTTTCTCCTTACAGATTAAACATGCGCATAACATATCACACATGTGTGTACATAAATGCCCATGACACACACACACACGTGCACATAAACGCATGGGACACACACATGTGCACATAAACACATGACACACCCACACTCATGTGCGCATAAACACACGTAACACACCCACAGACACACATGTGCACATAAATGCATGTGACACACCCACACACACTGTGCACATAAATGCGCACGACACATACGTGTGCACACAGATGCACATAACATCCACATGTGTGTGCATATAAATGCATGTGATACACACGCACATAAATGCACATAACATACCCACACACGTGCACGTAAACGCATGTGACACACCCACACACGTGTGCACATGCACAGATGGACGCATGCCTAAATCTGGCTGCCCTACAAAGCTATCCTTTAAATAAATTTGAACAAACAACTCCAAACAAACTTAGAGCAAATGAATACACTTGGCAAGAGAAAGGCCACCTCAGGGGCTGCTCAGTCTTTTAAACCTGATTCCTGGCAAAGGAGCTTGGGTTCCCCGGGCCACCCCACCACCTCTGGGCGGGGATCAGGAGCCTGAGGGCCAGCAGACCGCCACCCTCTGCCTCGTCGGTGCCCTGCCAGGTGTCTGGCCGCGGCCCTCTCTCCAGAGGATGACACACGCCTGGCTCGACGGGGTCCCTCAGACCAGCAGGCTGGAGGGCGGCTCCCCGCATGTGACTCTCCCAGGGTCCGGCCCACCTATTGCCCTGGGGTCACTCAGTGGGCCACATCAGCTTAGGGCCTCTGCCCACCTCACCCCTGCTGGCGTGCCTCCTGCTTGGCCCAGACTTTTGTGCCCAGAAAGGCCTAGGAGCCTCCCAGGCCACATTCCTCAAACCGCAGAGCCCTGAGTGTGGGCACTGCCAAAGGACAGCCCGGAGCCCTCGGTGACAGCTGGGATGGGACATGTGGTCCATGCCCGCTGAAGCCAACGGCGTCAGAGAGATGGAGCTCCCTTGAGGGTCCAGGTGGGCAGTCACCCCAACGGGACATTTGGCGGGTCCTCGTGAGGGCCGGGCGGCCACTCGGGCCTTCTGTGCACCCCACAAACCCCACAGGTCCCACGACACACATGCTCCTACCACGCACACCGCACAGGGCACGAGAAACAGGGGAGAGGGCGCCCATGCAGGGCCGGGGCGCAAACCGAGCCTCTGGGCCCGGACTGTCGCCACCCACTTCCTGGCGGCGCCCAGCCTGCACACAGCCCAGCTGTTAGAGAGCGCGGCCCCTTCCCTGACCGTCAAACTGGGGCCCCAACCAAAAAAATGGAATCTCAAGTTTTTAAAATATCAAAACCTTAAATTGTCTAATTAAATTGATCATCATAAATTATGTTTTAGCACTGAGAGCTGGATTTATAAGAGTGTGATTTAAATATTTTACGGCATATGTGAGTTAGAGGGAGTGTGTTGAGGGCTAGTACCACTGTTGAGCAGCAGACTCTGACAAAAACTGTAGCACAAATGCTTCCGAGGTAGTTTGTAAAAATTATTTATTTCCATACCAGTTAATTATGACAGGAGTCTTTGTTGAATGCACGAGCGTTAAAAAAGTGGTGATATTTTATGCGTCTTTAGCTGGCGCGGGTTCCCGCGGAGCACTGGTGGCTCCCTGACATTTAGCATTCACTCACAGCTACTGTAATAAGGGGTTTGATTGCTTCCTTTGCAGACGCAGTAATTTAATAACTGTGATCAGTTGCATAAATTTACTATACAACCATCTTAAGTTAGCCACATTAAAATTAAGCAAAATTGTAATCTGTTGACAGATTATTGCTACTGAACAATTCTACTAAAAGCATTTCAGATTAGCAAGTGCCATCCACATTTGTGTTTTATAAGCTTGTAAAAAATACGGCGGCGTCTTCCTTCCCCACCCCAACCTGCACGCGCCCTCTGCACACGCGTCAGTCTGACCGGGAGACAGTCCCCGGACACTCTGCTTCCGGCCAGCCACCTGCACGGCCATTTCACTCTGAGAAATGTTTTGGGTGGCGGTTCGGCTCGCGGGAAGCGGAGCCAGCCTGTCAGGTTCCTCCGCTCCTCCCAGGAGCTTCCTTTGTGCGACTTTGCGTCCGTCGCCTCGGAAGAAGCCTCCCACCACGGAGCCTTACCGGTGACAGGCGGGGTCCCCAGAGGACGGACGGGCAGACAGCAGTCCGCACCCGCTGCAGGGAGGGGAGGCTGCTGCATGGGCATCGGGGCACCAGGAGCCACAGGCCGGCGTTGCCCGCCGCCCGGAGAGGACAGCAGTGCGCTCCACGCTGCGCGCAGAAGCCCGGTGGGACCCAAGTCCTCTGCTTCGTGCCCAGTGAGCTGACTTTTCAGAGCACTGTCTAGCCAAGCAGGCAAGTCCGGGATGACTGTTTCTGATCCTTCCCAGCAAATACCCGTAACCATCTGGTTACACTTGCCACATATGCTTCCACGGTGCCAATTTTATCAGCATATAAAAAGAATATCTGCTTTTAAAAAAAATCGTAAATATCTAGGGAGGCATCTTTACATAATTCAAGAGGAAAATTTTTTCAAAAGAATCTCACTTGAAAGCCCGCGTGAGCACAGGTCTGTTTAAACTTTCATTTACACAGAGGCTTGGGGTGCGAGCCTTTTCTGTAGGGTCAGATGTCAAAGGTGACTGACTGCCTGTCAGGGAAGTGGTGTGTCCTTGCCGAGCAAATGACCGAGAACGTGGAGGACTCCTTCCCGGGGTGGCCCTGCATATGCAGCCTGTCACTTCAGATGGAGCTCAGGCCGCCCCGGACAGGTGACGTGCGAGGCTGGCCTGCACGCTTCCTGCAGACCTGAGACCACTGCTGTCTTGACAAATTGGATGGGACTTCGCTACCAAATTTCCTGCCAAGAGGCCTAACAGTCAAATGTCTATCTTCTTCTCATCAGCACAGAGTGATGCCACGACTCTGACATAGCATCCCCGTTACTTAAAGACAGTTAATGGAAAACGATCGAGGAACGTGAGGGCCATGAAACTTACCAGCCAAGGAAAAGCGACTTCCACCATCTCTCCTTTATCTGGGGAAAGGATAAAGCACAGGTGTGGACAACCGTGACTGGCCCCAGGCAGCAGGGAACCCGGGTTTCTGCCACTGCCGCCGTTACCTGCAATTCTACGTACCACACCGGAGCCACCCTGGGTTAGGTTTGTTCGCTTCTCATTATAACTAATTATGCTTCTAAACATGTTCTTAGGGTTACCACGTGTATAAAAACAGAGGTAGGAAAGAAAGAAAATGCATCAGGGTTATTAAAAGAAAGAGAAACATACTAATTAGCTAACTAGTATACTCATTTCAATGTTTAATAATATTTTTTAGCATTCCAGCATACGCTGTGGAATAAAAAACTACCTACGGCACCACCTGTGCGCCGCCTGGGACATGGGGGTTCAGAGTTCTCTCCTGGGGTCTGGGGGCCCTGCTCTCCGTGTCTCTCTGAATAGCTCTTTGCATTCCACCCCATCCCACCCGCCAGAAATTTCAAAAAAGAAGATGGTAAATTCTGTTTCCCACCAAAGCCTTTTAAATAACATCTTTCTTTACAGAGCACAACTTAATTACATAACTCAAGTGCTTGAGGGAAACCATAAGCCGGCTCCGCGCCATCCCGGGAGGCCTCCGCCCGCCTCCGCAGGCCGTGTGGACAGCCCGCCCAGCCTGGGGGGGGCGAGGGCACCCCCCCATTCCCTTGCCCTTTGCTCTGGAAGGTTCTGGGCTCTGAGTGGCCTGTGATGGGGGTGAGAAGACAGGAGAAGACGCAGAGGGCGCAGAGAAAGGCCGGGAGGCCCCCCCACGCCCTCGCCTGTACACAGGGCACCTCTCTGCCAGAGCACAACGCAGAGCCGGGGGGCCCAATGGGGCCCCACAATTACAAACAGGGAAAGGCTGAAGCCACGGGGGCGCCAACGCCCCGCCCAGTTAGCCTGCTTCCAACTCCACTTCGGATGCGGGTCAGTTGAACACAAACAAAGCCTTAACAGAAATGTTACCGAGGAAATAATAGCCATTTCCAATGATAATACACAATTTTAGCACTGACGCTTGGCTGATTTAGGTGTTCGGCCAACGTGTCAAGCAGCCTGGCTTCCTCAGGCAGCCTTTAATGGCTAACTGGCAGGCCCTGGCAGCCTTATTTCTGTTTTAGATTTGGTTTGTCATTGGGTATCCATTACCTGCCATTCATCTTTGATCTCTTTGGACAGGCCTGATCAAAAGATGTCATTTGACCTACTCCACTTGGCAGAAACTTGTATGACTCTCATAAAGGGGCCACCCCAGCTATAAATAAAATGACATTATTATTTTTCTGTCCCATCATGTAGAAGAGACAATTATGATAATGCAGTGTCTGTCATCGGGAGCCCAGCAAACTGCTAGCTCTCACGCAACTGTTTAGCTTTCTTATTTGTTTTTTGTCTGTTTTCCTCCATCTCAAGTTGAAACTAAAGCAGAAGTGAAATCCCTAATGCTCGGGCTCCCACGCCGCCTCGGGGCCCCTTCCCGGGGTGCTGGCATGCAGGTGTGGCAAGCAGCTCGGGGCTGTCAGCGGTGCTGGCAACGCGAGGCAGCCATGGGGTCGGGCTTGTCCTGCATTTAGTTTTTGAAAACAAGCTGATCTCTGAAATTAGAACTGAGAGCTATGACTGCAAATAGATAAAAATCAGGCCCAGGGTTTATTGTGTCCTTAATGAGCCATAATACGGAAACCTACACTGAAAAGTTCACCTGACAGGCAAACTACAGACGGCTTGGGAGGCACTGCTAGGGACACACTGGTCACACTGTCTGTTACCTTCTCCAGTACGGACCCACAATTCGGGCTCCATGCTCATGAGACTGGACCTCAATCCTCTCTAACGTCGGCTGCGGCACCCCAGGTCCGCTTCCTCCCTGGGATGAGCTCCACGGGCACGCAGGGCCGTGCAGTGAGCTAACTGGCTCAGTGCCCGTGTGACCGGAGGCAGCGATTCTCTGCCCGCCATGTGCCAGGGGCCTGCCCACCCAGGGTCTCCACTCGGCCAGCCAGTGCTCTTCCCTGGCAAAGAGCCTGCCGCAGCGTGGCTGAGCCTCAGACTCACGTCACCCGAGAGCGAGGCCAGTAGCGGAGATCACGGACACGCACCGGGTCCAACCACTCACCCGGTGAGGGAGAAAGCGAGGCCCAAGGAAGGAGCGCGGCCACCCAGAGGCATGTCAAGGAGTTAAGCACAGAGCCGAAACCAGAGCCCAGGGCCCAGGCTGCCACGGTCGGGCCCACGCATCTGATACGCCACCGTCCCCGAGACTGGCCCAGAAGCTCAGCCCTCTGAGAGCCGGCGGCCATGGCGCTGAGCCTCGGGCTGGAGGCTGGCTTGGTGGAGCACACACGCGGTTGGCGCTGGTCACCCCCAGTGGTCGGCACGTCAATGGCCACCACTTTGTACGGTGCCTGGGGTACAGGGCTTGGGTGCCCCAAGATCCTCAGGGCCACCGTTTTCCCACCTGGTGACAGGATATGGAGTGACCACTGGAGAGGGTGAGGCAAGCGGGCAGCGGTAAAGGGATGGAAGGGTGGGAGGGCGAGCGTGGCCTCCAGTGGGCTGAGCCTGGGAGCTGCGTCTTCTGCGACAATGTGCACGGAGCACCTCCCAGGCTCAGAAGCCCAAGGCAGGGCAGCTCCCTCCGATGATGTGGGGACACCCGGACGGGGAGGCTCGCATGCGACAAGTGGCACTCGCTCTGAGGAAGAGCACAGCTGAGTGACCACCAAGTCGACAGGGACAGGTATTCTGCATTAGCAGAGGCGTCAGGAAGATCTGGAAACAGTCCCCACACCGGGGGCCTAAGGGAGGGACGGGTGGAGACAGCACGCCCTCCCTGAGTCACCGGAACCGGAACGGGGCTGGTCCTGCAAAGCCCTGGACAACGGGGCCCAGAGAGGAAGGCTGGCTCCACAGGCCTGGCGGCGTATCAGTCCCTGGGCTCCGCTCGGCCCCCCGCTCAGGAGGCCGCCCTAGCTCTGTGCCATCCCGGGACAAGGAAGCCGCCGCCCTCTGCGTCCACCTGCACCACAGCAGCGCCACCAGGATCACCCGGGCCTGCCACGTCCCTTACATGCTGACCCCGTGGGGCGGCCTCTGCTGGTGACCCCTGCGCCTCCAGCACTGGCCTGGGCAGGTGCCAGTATACGTCCACTCAGGGGGTTCCCGTGACGCACGAAACACACTCTCCGGGGACCCGGTGCCCGGAGGGAACTGGATCACAGGGAAATGCACACACGTCCGCCCCCCATCCTTGACCTTGAGCGGCACCTGCCTTCCCCGTGCCCAGACCCCGGGCCCCATCCATCAGCTGTCGCCACAGTTTGCAAAGCCTCTACTAAGGGTCCCAACCTTCCCATGTCCCCCCACCCTGGGCCCAGATAACGGGTCCCCCTTTCCTCTGAGCTGCTGCTCAGATGCCAGTGGACTGAAAACTGAGGACACAGGGCTCAGTGAAAAAGACCGCGTGTGGGGGCGTGGCACGGCCTCCCCTTTATCTCCCGGCCCCGGAGGGGAGCCCCAGAGGCTCGGCCCTTCTGCCAGCGGGCCCAGCACCGACCCAGGTCCTGCCCCCGGGGGCTGCGTGGGTGAGCGCCGGCCTGAGGCTCCATGCTCAGGGCAGAGGACAGCGACCGGGGGAGGGGTCTGGGCGAGCGGCTCTTCCTGGCGCACGCGGCAGGCGGCTAACGCGCAGGACCTCACTTCCCCTCTGTCTGAGGGGAGACCACAGACGCTCCTGCGTCCGCACCTGCGAAACGAAAACAAGTGTCCTCTTCTGAGAACTGCTGCCGATGGGACTGTGCCCAGGCCCGGCGCCTGGCAGACACTCAGCAGGCAGCGCTGCTTCTGGTGACAGAAGCTGTGCCTCCCCATCAGCCTGAGGACCCCGCGGCGACAAGCGGGCCCCACCCTGCAGTGGGGACAGTCACTAAACATCAGCACACCTGCCTGTGCCATCAGCTCAGCCTCTTCAGCCCAGAAGAAGCGCAGTCACCTTGGCAGGGCGGGCGCCGAAAACCCTTTCTCCATCCCCAAATCTCTCCCCATCTCAGGCCAAAAGATCCACCAGCAGCCACCCGGGGAACCTCAGGCAAAGCGCTGCCCTGCACCGGCTGCTTGCACAGAAAGCAGCTGAGCCTGGAGCGGGTGGCGGGGAGAACGGGGACACCAGTCCACAGGACAGTCCCCGGGCTGCATTTGTCCCCCACCCATCTGGTCCTAGGACACATCGGAGCACTAACGTCAGGGGAGAGTGGAAAGGACCCAAAGCAGGGGCCACACAGGTGCTCTGAGCCCCGCTGGGCCTGCCCCCCTCCACCACCTTCCCCAAGATGAGAGGCCAGGGAAAGGCTGGAGCGGGTGGCCTGTGACGGCACAGGTCTGTCCCTCGCTGGAGTCCCCCAGACCCCCCCGTGTGGGGATGAGATGGGGTGAGACGGCGCCAACTGTGAAGGGAGTGCGCTTCTGGGGCGGCCCGTGGCTGCACCCCAGTGAGCGCCGGAGGCGAGGCCCACGGTCCACGCAGGGCAAAGGCACACGGATCCCTCATGGCAGGAGGACGAGCGCCGAGCTCGGGCCCTCTGTGCGCTGGAATCTCTGTCTCTCGCTGTCAAACCCCCAGTCCTCACCTGTGAATGGGGGCGGTGCCACCAACTTCTCCCAGGGACACTGTGACAGAGGCGAGGACCAGAAGCACTGTGCCCACCGGGGCTTTCAGGGGCCATCTGCTGCCCACGGTGGGCACCTGAACTGGCAGCGAGCTCTCGGGCAGGGGGACGAGCAGAGACACAGAGAGAGATGTGGCACTGTGGTCACACAGCCATCTAACAGTCAATTAACTAGAATTAAACACACTTCAAAGCCAGCCCCTCCGTCATGCTGGCCACGTTCCCCGTGCCCGACGGCCACGTTCCCTGTGCCCAACGGCCGCGGCTGCTGGGCGTCCCCCAGGGCAGACGGTGCCTGTGCCGTGGAGGGGCCCTGCCCTCCGGCCGCCCTCCATCCAACGTCCTCTGCAGAAAAGACAGTCCCCTATGGGAACAGCCCCTAACCCTTTTGAGACGAAGGACCCCTCTGAGAAGTTGACAGAAGTCAGCATCCACGGAGATCAAGACGGTCTCCATGTGGGGGGGTTCCACCAGAGGTACAAGGAGATACGAGGGGTTCACCTTGAGTCTCTGGGCAATAAATTACTCCCTTGTCAGCTTTGTCACTTTCCCTTCTGAGTGCTTCAAGGAGAAAGTGTCTGCCGGTGCGGCTGGCCGTGCACACACCCTACCACCAGCTAGTCTGCTTTCTAAAGAGAGATAAGGCATCAGGCTCAGGCACAGATAGGCTGGAGGGCCCGGGACAATTTAGTGGCGTTGTTTGATTTCGCTGCATTTATTTTTATGGTTATTTTCTCTTTATGGCAAGTGATTCTGGGTCTTCATTTATGGAAGTGACACACTTTTCTTTTAAAAATAAATTTATTTGATTTAAAAAGTGTGTAAATAATAAAGCTTAGGCAGTACGTGTGGTGTGCAGATATATCAAGCAGCATGACAGGTTTGGACCCAGGACGCTCTGCCTGCTGGGGGCGAATGGCAGCGCGGAAGGTTCCGGAGCGCACTGTGCACAGGACGCTGTCCGGGCCCCCGGGCCCGCCCGCGGTGAGGGCCTGTGCCCGGTCACCAGCAGCGCTTGCTGTTTGAGATCCCCCACACCCCACACTGTACGGGCGTCTGGTGGGCTGCTATGTAAGAGGGCTGCCTCTCCTCTGGGGGGTAGCAGTTAACAAACCTCAGCACCAATAAATGTGCTAATAAAAAATGTAAAATTCGCAATGAGCCGTATCGATTAAAGGCAGGACGTTCCGCCCCCAGTTTATGGCTCCCGGGCTGCAGAGTCTGCGGAGCTGGGGGCACCAGGCCGGCGGCTGAGGTCCGAGCGTGTCACCTGTGCATCCCGGGTTCCTGGCAAGAGCCGTGGCAGTGAGGCTGCCCCCACATGCTGCTGCCACTGGGCTGCTCAGGGGCGTCCTGTCACCACACAGCTGCAGTGTCTGTCTCTACCAGACACCCAGCAGGTGGCAGTGACGGGGAACCCTGACTCCGGGCAGGTGTGTGGCCTCACCCACCTGGACACGAGGAGGGGTGGGGGCTGATGGACCCCGGCCCCGCACCCGGACGGCCCCCAGGAGTGCCGAGCACGGGCACTATCAGAAACGGGGCACCGTGGGGTGGGTGTCGAGCTCAGAGTCCAGGCCCCTGGCCCTGGCCCGACACACACTTACCAACATGTCACCTGGAGTACATGAGCCTCGGGGCTCACCTGCAAACCAGGTGGCACCTTCATTCTG